>OX453241.1:7570781-7704097 GCA_949709985.1 Luffia ferchaultella
CGACATAGCACGTAATATATTGTTGATTCATGACAGTGACATCTCGGTTCGATATTGTCATGTGAGCAATGCGGATTTTTAATTTCTCTTTCACCTTTTACGTACCACAGCCAGGGGGATAATGATGATAGCCAGACAATAATGCATTGTCTAACTCGATTGTATGTCGTTAATTGTAGCCGACATTTAATCGGTTAGTTCACGTCTAATCGTATTCTAGATAAATGTGTTTGATACACCGTAAGATAATAGACAAAAGCTATTTGTTTTTATTATGTTTCAGGCAAGCCGTGTATTGTTTTAGGTAAGACCACGAGTAAGACTGACCGATTGGCTGAGTGCTACCCGAGACGAATATTTGTGTGCATGAACATGTCTATTTGTTCCGTGTCTGGGTGTAAAATATATATATATATATTATAAAAAATATTTAAGTATGTATACGAGTTGTCTATTAGCTTAGATATTAGCTATTCATAACTCTCTCGACGTACACGTACGTGAAGGACTTCCACAGGAGATATATATAATAGTTCTCTGTTTGTATGGTCCCAATAAAGAATGAAAACTATATATTTATTTTTTCATACGACTGAAATGTACTAAAGAGAACTCAAATCGATCTGGGTCGATTTATTGCTTTACATCGAGCGGTAAATACTTAATCTCTTGAGAAATATATAAGTAAATTATGGAGATACTTAAATGTACTTAAATGGCCGCCAGCTTCAGATATTCTGACAGGAGGGAGACATTGCAGCCAAAAAACAGTACTCAATCGTGTTTAAAGTCAACAATGTAACACATTATTTTTTTAAATAAATACATTGAGACCAAATAAGTAATTTAAAAGCGATTTCGCGTATGCAGATTGCGGGTGTGACAGATGGCGGCGCCAATGTACCAGACAGTTGCGTAAAACGCGTATATAAAGTGCCACATACAAGTGTAGCACTAGCAAAAAAAGGAAAAATTGCGAACAGGCCGACCTGCAAACGGATTTCACTTTCACGATAGTATTCAATCCGTGGTGCATAAAGAGATTACGCAACCCACTGTGCAGTTGACAATGGAGGAACTTGGAGAGTGGGTAAAGTCGTGGCAGCAGGCGGACGAAAAACTATTTCGTTGTGTTCATATATATATAGTTCGTATAGTGCGTTCGCGACGTAACTTTAAACGAATACAGAGCATTTGTTTCGGAGGTCCATTATTGTTTCCCGTAACTCGTCAATATGTATGGACTTTTCGAAAGTTAAATGTAGATTTCGAACTGCCGATGCTGAATAGTATCCGTCAATTATTTACAATGAAACCCATATTCCGTGAACTGAACACCGGCTGTTCATATGCGATAATTAGTCGTATAAATAGGGTTGCCAAATGGATTAATTATCACAAAATAGCATTATCTTAAACTTTTAGTTTCTACGTCGAGTCACGAAATATGCTATATATAGATAAATGTTAATGCGTGCTCTACCCATAAGCATTGTTGTTTTGAAATGTGCGTTGTTGATTTTTGGGGTGGGGATGGATCATCCATCTATTTCGAACTATAGAGCGTATCGCAACATACCTTGTTAGCAAATAATTTTAATACCTAGTTATACTCTTGTTATAAAGAAATAAATAAGTTCAAGTACTTTTTATCGTAGACATGCCATTTGACTTCCAGCAAATACGATATCTAGCTTAACATTTTTATTTACAACATACTTATATACATACTAAAAATAATATTTTTATACTCTGTAACAGTATTGGGAGTGATTTAGCTCTATTAGAATATTTAATAGAAAGTTATCAATATACAATAAGGGTTAAATCTACCATTTTACGCAACTCCTATGCAAAACAGGGTAGATTTTAAAACCTTTAAATATTATTTGTACGTTATTTTTAGGGTTCCGTAACTAAAAAGGAAAAAGGGACCTTTATGGAATCACTTCGTTGTCCGTCTGTCTGTCTTTCGATATGTCCAGACCCTTTTTCTCGGGTACGCGTGGAGGTATAACGTTGAAATTAATATCTAGTACTTAATTTTAAGGTCACTTGTAGTTGTAAATAATCAAACTTCTATAAGTCAACGTAGTCAAAAATTATGGAAACTAAATCAAAATCTATAGATGAAATTAGAATCATGAAAATTGATTAGACCCTACAGCGCATGTAAAGAATCAATCCGAAAATCGTTATTTTGTAGTCGTAACACGTTTTTTTAAATATTTGTAAATTGAATAATGCGTTTCCGTGGCATTCTGACAGCGATTAGCGATGAACATGTCAATATACGTTTGTAACTGTATGGAACCATCTAGACGCGACTCCGACTGGCACTTGGCCGGTTTTTTCGAATATATTGGTCCAATCATAGAGTAAATAAATTTGACAGCAGCGTTTTTGCGGGGTTGAAGACCGGCGCGCGGGAACCTAGCGCACTGAAACTCGGACTAAAACTTGCCATCTTACACGAGCTAGCTAGAGTATGAGTGGTTAGACGGTAAACACAGAAGAGGGCTTCTAGTCAATTCGTACTTGTATGGGTTCAATGGTTCAATAGACAATAAGTGACCAATATACAGTGCGAAATCCCCGCTTATTTACTGAAAGGAAGCCAACGTTATGCGGCGCACCTCTACGTGTTTTCACTTTATAATGCGTTTATATACCTAAGTAACGCTTAAATTATAAACTATAATACGGCTAGTGGTGACCCTGGGACCACTGTTGTTTCCTCCATTAATTTCAGTTGTTTCCAATTCGGATTTTTTATGGTTCCGTGCTACAAAAAAATACAGAACCCTTTAGGATCATTTTGATTTACGTCTGTCTCTCAACACCCTTTTTCTAAGAAACAAGTTGAGGTTGAAACTGATGTCAAATAATAAAGAAATATGCGGACCCCATAGTCGATGATGAAAAGACGTCACGTATTTTTGATATTAAATATCGCTTCAAAGGAGAATTTCATTAATGATACTGACTTTTCTCGTGCATTAAATGAAAAACCATTTGTAAATTATTAAAT
Source organism: Luffia ferchaultella (assembly GCA_949709985.1). Lineage (NCBI taxonomy): Eukaryota > Metazoa > Arthropoda > Insecta > Lepidoptera > Psychidae > Luffia > Luffia ferchaultella. The sequence goes on from OX453241.1 coordinate 7,573,813, forward strand.
TTATTTTAGAAGTTGTCCTGCCGTTTGTTTGCTTTTAAATAAGGATTATTTAAATAATTTTTAAATAGGACATTTATTTCAGAGATAAAAAACATTTATTATTGTCTATAAATTATCACCTAATTTTTTTTTCTGTATATTAAATAAACAAGAATGTTGAGAGAAAACTCCGATCGGTATTATTATCAATTACACTTAAAAACAAAAACAAAATTAACGTTCCCGCTAGTATAACGCCATCATCAGGTTATGTTTTGTTTTCTGAAAGAACGTCACAACTCCAGTTTTTATTCCTCTATTGCTTATGTTGATAAAGAATTACTGTTTTATATACCGTTTAAAACGATTTTAGAATTGACGCAACATAAGTGCCGTGGTCCATAATTCCATAGGCATTATACTGTAATGAAATTGTCGAATCTTGAAAATTATTAAATCCATAAATGCGTTTTGTGCCATCTGGCGGTGAATAGCGATGAAAGAATCAAAAATATGTTATTAGAACGCTATGGAACCCTCAGGGTGAGAGCCTCATTGGCACTTGACTGGTTTTTTCCTATATCGCCGCTTCTTGGCGGGAATTGTCGGTGATTAATTTTAATGGCCGTATGCAGGTGGCGCGCTCTTGTCTTATTTGTTTCCGGTTTATCCAGTTTCGGGACATGTTACATATGAAGATTCCTACAAAAAGTTACTGCGCGGTAAGTTCATTTTTAAGTCCTTATTTCTTTGTACAAAATATTTTCAAATATTAATTTGGTTATTTCACAGCCGTATCGATTATTACGGTGAGCTGATTTCATTTCTTTCCTAATCACGTATACATCAAAATTTAAGTTATATTAAAACTATCACGTTCTTTAAAGACTTTTGGAGATAGAAGTCATATCCGCGTTTTTCATATACAGAGAAATAATGACACTTACGACAAGCGGGAAGCGTGGGGTATGCTTGTATCGCTTTTCGGCAATATGTTGAACTGTTTGTTTTTAATATAACATAACGTGGTTATCTTAAAAGAATTAAATGTACTTCTGTCTTCAGCATAATACTGACCCTACAGGTTAGCCAAGGACCCAAAATTTCCTTGTAGTTCGGTTCGTTTTAGAGGTTTTCTGCACATCTATAGTTCCAATATTTATTCATACTTCCATCAAATTCTATTCATGTCCTTACTAATATGAATACGAAAGTGTCATATGTCTGTCTGCATGTTCCGTTTTCAGGTCTTAACCGCTGAACCGATTTTAATGAAACGTATAGAGTTAGATTGAAACCTGAGGACGGACGTAAGTTCCTATTTACCGCTGGAAAGTGTATGTATGTTTGTTACCCAATCACGGCAAAACCGTTGCTATATTGATATAATTAGGGAGATAGCTTGCCTCGTAATAAACGAAGATAGCTACTTTTACTTCCAAAACGTGTCTATGTTTCTTACCTTTTCATGGTTAAACCACTGAACTAATCTTTAGCAAGGAGGTAACTTGTTCCAAAAATATTCGCTAATAAGTCAATATGATTTGTGTTAAGGCTAAAACAATACAAAGGTGTAGTCCGCACGGGCAGCGGTTAAAAAGGTATATAAGCTGTAAGAGCGTTCGCATATTTATGCCACTTTGTGGGTGCAATTATTAGTAAAATATTATTATAGAAACCGCTCATTGGCATGCAGTTGCATTTCAAATTAGTTGCGTTCAGTTCGATTGCAAAAAATGCAATGCCAACTGGACCTCTCTCGATAATGGGTCAATTCAATTGTTACGGCTCGTACAAAGGATGGGTTTAAAAGGTCGTGTGGCTCGACCGATCGACCGACTAGTGTTTCATGGCTCGAAGCCTTATTTACTGCACGCGAACGCCCTCATGCAATCGCCGCTGTTTACTTGTTGAAGCCGCTCGACTCATGGCCAAGTCAGTTTACACAATCGGAACTTTCACAGACTCCCGTGTCTAAGAAACTGTCAGAAGTGACCTTTACAAATATTTTTTTATGAAAAATTTCTATACTTTGTTGGAGTGCGTATGGCATATGTTTTTATTTTTAACGGATAATTATGAGGATAGTGATTCTCTGGCCATTTAAGGTGTCTTTGACTATGTATTTTTTTTTTAAATTTTGAGTAATTAAAATAATCTGTCGTACGTAAGTTAAAACCATCATCATCATCATCAGCCCGTGTCTCTCCACTGCAGGATAAAACCATGGTTAAAATTAATTCATTAATGTTCCATTCCAGTCCACCATCCTATTATGCCCCAATGCAGTGGTTTACGCCCTCAGTGCGCAGCGAACCTATTTCGGTTAAGTTGCCGACATGCAATATGATTTAGTTTTTATATATAAAGTGAGAATGAAAATTATCATTTAGTTTGATATTATAAGTAATTTATGTGAACGCAAACTGCACATTTTTGATTCCACTCAATAAAACCTACTCATCGAAAACATTCCAACAACAACAAAAAAATTAGTCTCGTAACACTCGTCGTAAAAAGTTTTGCGGTCCCAAGAAGAGCCAAGTTACTGATTTTATATCCGGTTTAAAGTTATTCAAAATTTGTTCTTTTAGCAATCACGTAACAGTAGGATGCAATTTGATGGGAAATTAATTTTATGAATTTTTTAATAATTTTTCTGTTCCACAGCTAATAAGTAATCTCACAGTACAGCTTCGTATTTGTTTGTCTTGTCTGTTGTTATGTCCAAAAGTACAAGTTTTAAAATGAAATCATAGTCGATTGTAATAAATAGAATAATGAAATTAGCTGTTTTACATCTTTTTACGGCAAAAATGTTGCAAGATTTGGATAATTTTGTCTTTTTGTAACAAATTCTGCTCATCTTTTTTTGTGACTATAAATATAATTAGGGACGAGCTAATTATACCCCTACTATATCGTAAATACAACCAGCGACCGGATCTCTAGCTATATCTATAAGTAAGAAAGTTTTCTACCCTGTCGAAAGAATTTTCATTTCCTTGTTATTTATCGGTCAGTTCTAGTACACGATTAACTTCAGACACACTGGCCGGAGGAAGTCTATTGAACTATATTCGCAATGCATCGTTGAGGCTACGCTTGTCTACGCTATGGCTGCGTTCAGTTCGGTTCGATTCTGATTTCTGAATCGACCAGTTTCCCGCCGACCGTGGTCGTGAGTGCACGCGTCATTCTTTTTTCTTTGGGGAAATCCATCTCTGTTTGTTTACAAACACTGAACGGTCAAGCGTGTATTAAGCTTAGTACAACAGGTGAGTTGTGGGTGTAAGATAGTTATCTTATAATAAATAATTATACTTACTGTTATTATTATATAGTTTGTGTAAAAATGACAATTGTTTTTGCCTTTTGTTAATTAAACAATCATTGTTTTGTTCGCATTGTATTATATTATATGTAATTGAAGATAACCATTATCTATTTCCGTAGAGATTTTTTTTTGTTCTAGTTTCTATTATAATAAAGCCTTATGGCACACTTGCGGTTTGTGGTTTCGTGCGTTCATTTCGTTTTTATTGTTTTTCATTTTATTTATAGAATATTATTTTGCGACTTTGTAGCACACTCTTATTTATTTGTCGACTTAAAGTGAAATAAACACGGCTGATTATTTATCTTTTGTGGATTACCGACGATATTTTTGTTTTCCTGGTTGCAGGACTACGTTTTTTTTTAAATTAAATTTTGTATTTTAATTCTCTTTGTATAGTTTTCCTTATAGCTATTCAAATAAATACGGTCTTTAAAAATAATAAACGATCTAGGTCATTACTTAATATCTAGGTAATTAAATTATGTTATTTAAATAACTTTCACACGGTCAGCTAAGCATTTCATTTAATAACGCATTATTTTAAAATTTCCAATTATATTTATATTTACACATAATGAAATATTTATTCATACTAACATACTGTGTGACTTCTATTTTTATCAGTTCTCGAAATATATGTCCTGATTGCGAATATTGTACGATAGTACGACTGACCGATTGACCAAGTGGTTAAAAACCCTAGTTGCAGAACCAAAGGTCGTGGGTTCGATTCCCGCCCGGGACAAATATATGTGTGCATGAAAATGTCCTGAGAAAATGATTGATCCCTGACTGAGTTTAAAATATCTATATAACTATGTATTATTCAAATATGTATATCTAAGTATATAACAGTTATGTAGTACCTATACTATAAGGCTCTGCCTAGCTTGGGACTAGATATCCGTGTGTTAAATGTCCCTTAGGTATTATTATTGTTTATATTACCTACTTCTTTAGATTACACGAACCATTATTAATAATCGATTCAAGCACGTGCGTGCGACAAGGACGTGCCTTGACTCAACAGTCGACACAGTTAAAAGCAAAAGCCTCCGATTGATTGATGTCCATTGTATTTTTTTTCCATCTCTACTTCATTCGAGACACCATGAACCATGACACGCTTTCTATATCCACAAGGTTCTTTCAAAAAATATTGAATTCATAAATAAGCGTACGTACGTGTCTATGCGATCGTAGGTATGCCATCTGGCATACAAATAAAATAAAATTCATTAAATGCACAAAAATCGGTTTAGCGTAAATATAAGAACATCCTTCGCATTTCTTTATTCATTATTCTTATAGTTTATAAACCTAATAAAAAAAACCGGTCAAGTGCAAATCGGACTCGCACACGAAGGATTCCGTACCACCATAAAATATAAAAAAACGAGCGCCACGTTAATTGAACTTAACCATTAATCGTTATTATTATGTAATTTAAGAATTATTGTATAAATATATTTCATTTTTATTTCGTTAGTTACTTAGAAGGCGCTCGATCCTCTCTGGCTAATCCAAAAAGTAATAACATGAGTGTACTGATAGCTAGAGACAATTTTTATTACTTATTTTATTACAATGAACCTTTGACTTTTAGTATCGATTGTGAAGAGAATAAGCTGCGTAAATTTATAGTACCTAGTAATACAATGTAGTTTTCATCATAAAATGTTTTATTTTTTTAAATTATCTTTTACAATAACACCACAAAGATAAAATGCATCTAGTTTTCGCTTATTGGCTAAACGCTATCTGTCATTTTCTATGGAATTGTTACAAAATTTTTTCTCATAAAAGTACATTTTATAAGTTAATCTATTACTCGTCAAATAATACAGTCTAGTCAGCTGTGATCGTTTTCCTTTTAATTACGTTATATATACTTGTCATAAATTTTTTTCACAAATCCAAAAACAACGTTTTAGCTAGTAGAGGTGGGGGACACATAACACTACCAAAAATTAGGACTTTAGGAGTTCATATCTCAACAACTGTTGACTTAAATAATAAAAATAGTTTGAAACCTTGATATCATTTTTTAAAACCTATCGTTTGGTACCTCTCGTGTTAATATATGATGAATTTTCTTTTCGTACTTCAGTTACATGTATGGCGACCTATCCCAAAAAAATTATTGTCATTGGGAATGACTTTCATTTTGTTGGAGTATAGGGGGTCATTTGGGAGTTTTGGGAGTTTTGTGAGACAGGCAGATTGCACGAAGAATTTTCAAGATATCGGGATGAACTAGTGTCAAAAGACGCAGCTCGGCGAGCTCTACGAGATGGCAAAAGACAATTTGGAAAAAGGTCAAAAACAAAAAAAATATCGGCAAAAAACGAAAAAAATCACAATTTTTTTTCCCCGATTTTCATTATGGTAGCTCGATATCTCGAGAACTAGGTCCGAATAAGAAAAAAATAAAAAAATGGCTCGGGGTAATTAGACGGGGGATCGATTGAGACTAAAATTGTTAGAATTGGACAACCGGAAGTAGTGGTTAAGGGTGCCTTTAGTTGGAAGTCGGATATGCGTCGGTGTTACATTTCGTACTAATTCGGTTTGTTCGATCGAAATGTAATATAGAATATCAAATTTCGAAGTTTTAAGCTTATTCAGATACAGTTGAGTTATTTTTTTTTGCCAAAAAAAATTATTTCGAAAAATATTATCCAAAATATGTGTGTTTACCTTATTCCGTTAGGTTCATTTCCAATGTCGTAAGAAGTTCGTGCGAAAGCAGGAGATCCGTTGATTTTTTCTTAATTTCACTACGTCGTCGTTGTGTTCTGTTCTGTTGTGTCCACTAGCGGTTCATATATTACACCTACCTTCTAAATTTCATGTGTATATTGCTAATAGTTTCCGAGAAAAACCACAGAGAGACAGATAGACTGGCGGACATGGCGAAAATATAAGGTTTTCTTTATTTCCATTTGGCTATGGAACCCTAAAAACATGATTCGTCAAAGGCATTAAAGGAATTGGTTATCAAAATAGGGCAATAAAATGAGCAATAACGTATTTATTCTAAAGAGCCTCGCCAAACAGTTGTACCATGGAAATAGGCTGACCCCAGGGTCGGAACGTGCACGACGCGCCGCGCCGCCAGACTAAAGAGATCGGATCGCCTTTAATGGACTTGCCCGGAAATCGTAATCACGTTAACGGTTTTTCGATAATTATTTGATGTTACGGCTTTATTATCTTGTATCTACGTATTTGTATAGTATTCTAATTTTGAATTATAAAAGTACGAATTGACTAAAAGCTCTCTTCTGCTTTTAAATCTAACCAGTCATACTATTAGCTAGCTGGTGTAAGATATGAAGTTTTAGTCCGAGCTACAATGCGCATGGTCTTCACTTCCGAGAAATCCCCGCGCGCCGGTTTCACCCCCCAAAAATTGCGTAATATCACTTCGATACTGCGAACTGACATTTTTTACTCTATTAAATAAAACCAAACGCTGCTGTCAAATTAATTTCCTCTATGTTTTGGATACATCAATCACGTTGTCATTCGACGTGTGCGTGTGACCCGCAGAATAATCTGACTTAAGTTCGTATGCTGTTATTGAATTTAAAATAAAATATGGTGCGACCTATAGTTTTTATCCGGCAACCAGGCCAATATTATCTGAACCAACCTGTACCATGCCCGAGACATCGAAGATAGACTTTATATCAGCTACGTTTTTTTGTTTCTTGATTAACTACTTTCTCTTAAATCCGAATCCATTCGGTATTAGATCTTGGATACACAATACATAACATTCTTCAATAATTAAAACTAAATAAATCCGTATAAAGTCTGATTCCAACTTCAACACTTCATCATCCATTGAAATTTTACATGACACGCTGAACCAAATAGGACATTAAGTTTGTATGAAATTGATCGTTTCTTATTAGTTAGTGATCTCTATAATACAACTCGTGTTTCGCCACATGTGTCTACATTGTCGAAAGTTCCCGAAACTGTGTGTTGAAATCATGTTGACGTATCGTGTCTTGATTAGCAAACGTTCGTTAAAAATGACATTTAGCCTTTGATGGTGGCATGAAATGATCGGCGAAACGTTACGGCACCAGATGTTACTGCCTAATGACGATTCATCTAATAAAAGGAGGTAGAGTAATTTGTCTATATATTGGTCTACTATCTACTATATTGTGAATACTAGTTGCGCCCGCGACTTCGTCCGTTCGGGCTTAGATTTATCTTAGGCGGTTATAAAATGCAATGTGATTCTATGCCCCGAAAAACGAGGTACGCGTGACGCGGCACAGCGGTGCGATAGCTTGACGCCATGAGATTTCTAAATAAAATTAAAATTGAATATCTTTTTATTCAGTTGGTCGATTTTAAATAAATAAGCAGTAAATTTTACTCAGAATAAAGCGTTATATTTTGCAGTAAATAGATTTTGAATCCAATGAGTTGCTTTCACGTGATGAGCTTTCAAACGAACAAACAAACCGACCAGCAGACCAAAATTAAAGATGATGTATTTTAAAGTACTGCGGATTAATTTCATCAATTCTCTACTATCTTTCACATTACTTTTACATTTTTTAGTCTCAGATCACTGTGCTGTGTGTTCCAGAAAAATTACATTTGCAAATATATTTCATATTGCAAAGTTCAAATACCGCAAGTTTCTATGAGTTTCTAATTCACTTTTCTTTGGAGACGATGACGTGACGTCCTCGATATGTTTCTGTAGTGTTTTCCTAGCGTTTCACCATTATCATGGTTATTTTCCTCGAAATCATCACGAGCCTTCACACCGCATCCAATCGACACACATGGGTGCTAATTGAACATGAGAATAATGAAATGGTCGTGCTTAAAACAGGTTTTATATGTTGTCAAACAAAGCGGACAATTATCGTACCGTGGCAGACATAGCCGTGTTTACTGCCGCGCCATAGACTCGGTCCCGCTAACCAAACACACGATGCATTGCCGTGTGGCATTTTATGTGATATGTTAAAGGATAGCGACCAAACGGATTTAGAATTACCTGTGACTACCTTTGATTATTTATATGTTTAGATAGAGTCACTCGATACATTGCTATGTGTGCGTGAATTATAACCGAACGGTTAGGTGATATTTTTATCTACGTTTTTTGACGCCGTTTGACACCGAATCTCTGTCTAGAGGTGCATAGAATCGAAGTTCCTACTAAGTGTACCTAACTCGGGCGAGAAGATATAAAATTAATTTTTGCCCGCAGGCCTTCTTTTGCGCAAAAGCTCCGCTTCAGAACCCCTTCTAATTTCCCTTAACTTCTTCAGTTTTCCCGCTTCTTCTCGTATTTACACAAATGCATCAATGTCGCTTCCATCAAGCTATTGCTTTTACCTATCTTATGAAGTGCCCTGTAATTTAAGCCAAGTTTAAATCAATCCTACAGTGAACAGTCCAACGAAACCGCTTCAATAGATTTCGCGTGATGCCCTCCCAATAAGATAGAAATTCTAACAACTCTTGTTTTATCTTCTGGATCCATATAAATAACACACAATTCGCAAGGAATATATAGACAAGTACGTAAGCGGCTTCCGACATTTACATTGTATATAAATTCAGAAATTACCCATGTAAAAACTACTTTTGATAGTGATGTTCGTTTTTAAATAATTTTGATTGTTTAAAATATATACACATACGTCGTTCACACGTATTGTGGTTGGATTTCATCGAGTTTTTCTGTTTTAATGTTATCGTGAAATTGTCTACACCAGACATTCAAACACTATACATCGGCCGTCGAGAGTTTGCATTCCTGACAGGTCGTAATCGACATAGTAGTCGGTTGGTTGATGTGAATTGTACTGTCGGACGATTCCCATTTTCAAATATTACTTTCGTTTACAATTGAATGACACAAAATTAAATAAAAAATTGTGTTATTATGTCAACTCACAACAAACATGATGTTATAGCTATAAATCTCATGTGTCAGGAACGCAAGCTCTCGACGGCCGGTGTATATTATAAAACTAGCGACCGCCCGCAGCTTCGCTTGCGTAGACTACACATTCCTGTTTTAGGTAGTATTAACTTTCGAAATGGTTTATACATACTTTTTGCTGAAACTAATATTGGGTACACCCATTCAAACTTTCAAACTTCATTCTCCCCACTCCTTTAAGAAAACCGATACTCCCATACTTTTCACCTCCCATTTCCCACCCTTAAAATGTGGAAATTAAAAAATCCCGATTTATGTTAAAATTTATGTTTCGGCTTTATCTACGCTGATAGATCAGTGAGGACAAACGACAGACAGCCACAAAAAGTAGCTGATGTCACTCTTGACAACTTTCTTTCACGTCTGCAAAATTTTATTAAAATCTGTTGAGCCGTTTTGAAGATTAACTTGAATAGACACATAGACGTACAGACAAACAGACGGACAAAAAGTAGCGTATGTCACTTTTGACCACCTCCTTTTCATACCCGTGAAATTTCATTAAAGTCGGTTTAACCGTTTTGGAGATTAGCTCGAATAGACAGATAGACGTACATACAGACATACAAAAAGTAGTGTATGTCACTTTTGACCACTTCCTTTCCATGTCTGTGAAGTTTCATCAAAATCAGTTTAGCCGTTTTGGAGATTTGCTCAAATGGACAGACAGACAGATAGTATTATTTTATACATATAGCCTATAGCCTTCCTCAATAAATAGACTATCCAACACAAAAATAATTTTTCAATTCGAACCAGTAGTTCCTGAGATTTGCGCGTTCAAACAAACAAACAAACTCTTCAGCTTTATAATATTAGTATAGATAACTATCTCAGAAACTAGGAATCGAGTTTTTTCAAAATAGCGCATGTAGAACGTCGTAGTTCCTTCTGGCATTTTGAAAAAAACTCCATATTAACCGTACTACGTTGCCTGTTTTTATTATTATTCAACAAAAAAAGTAGTAAATTTTTCATACACTAGACATTGGTAGAATTAACATATGTTAGAACGCCATCTAACCAAAAAAAGAAGAAGAAGAACTAGGAATCGAAATATTTTGGACGTTATTATTTTATGAATAACATTGTTTATATTGTCTTCTGAATATGATTTATATGAGTGATCTGTTAAGAATATTGGATCGTTTACGTATTTAATTACATAATGTGTTCCTTTATAAAACTTGTTAAACATTATAGAAATGTAGTTGAAAATGAAGCATCAATATCGATTGGTTACAAATATGTATTGAGATTGAAAAAACAACTGGTCAAACTTGAAGCTGTTTAGTTTGCGTTTAGTTCCGTTAATTAACCAAACGGTTTTTTTTTGTTTTTATATTAGCATAATTGTTCAATATTAATTCTTTTTTGTATAAATATAATATTCATTGTCTTAAAAGTTCCGTATATCGTAATATAAAAACATTAGCCTTGGGTACTTACTTCGGTGATATTTCTTTGTCTGTTATGGGCCTGCAAGTTTAATGGTTCCTATGCAAATATTTAATTTAGGAGCAATTTCATTTTTCTTTAAATGCATTTTTTGGGTTAATGCACTTAAACTTAAAATATAAATAATGAATATCGCGACATAACATGTTGAAAAGAATCCGCCTTGAGAATACAAATCATGTTTTAAAATTTTTATAGGATTAATTTTTCATATCTGAAAAAAATTATGTAGTTGATGAAAATACTAAAAATTATATACAAATACATTATTTGTATTAATTTTAATTTTTTTTAAATCGTATTCATGTTGCCATTTAGGTCTAGAATGGACACACTATTGAATTTTACATGTCTGTAATATTCAGATCTTCATTGAAGGCTTACGATGTACACACCATTCCAGTTTTTGCATAAAACTTTACAAAAACGCCTAAATTTTCCTCATGAAAAAATGTCAAAGTAATATAAATCAACCTATTATATAAACGGTCAAAAATTAATCCCAGTTATTGTATAATATAACGGGAGCAGAGAGGTCGTATATCAGAATCGCCATGCATCAGCGTATTTTACTAGAATGGAAATTTAATTAAATTGAATATAATGCCTTATGATAAAGTTCTATCAACATCGTACATATGTTACCGTCAATAGTCGAAAACCGTTATAACGCGAATTTACTAGCAAATATATGAAGACACCACTAGCGTTATTTTTTATTAAAATCGGACCCTGTTAGATTGGAAGAGTGTAGCGTGGTGCCACCCTCACGGCCTTCGTGGAATTTTTTATAACAATCCAGAAAAGATAGACTCCACAGTACAAATTTTGTCTGTCGTATCTTCGCTTAGGTATTTAGTATATAACTGTATAAGCTAATAACATTGCACCCAGATATAAAGAGCTTTTATTGATGAAGCAATAAAAGGAGACGGTTGTAGCTGCTTAATTTTTTTATAGGTTTTATTGTGACTAATATATATTTTTTTCTCATTTGCCAAACAATATTTCAAAAATCAATAACTTCCAAATAGAAATGGCTTTTCCCAGGTATTTTTCGCGATATCGTACCGTAGCCAAATAGCAAAAAAGGAAGCCTTATGGTTTCTCCATGTCCGTTCGTCCGCCTGTCTGTCTGTGGTTTTTTTTTTCGGAAACTGTAAGCAATATATATGCACTTTGGAAGGTAGGTGTAATCTATGAACCGCTACACAACGACGTAGTGAAACTAAGAAAAAATTTTTTTTTTAGGATAGGTCGCCATACTGACTGACATACTTAACTGAAGTACGAAAAACAATAATTCATCGTATATTAACGCAAGAGGTACCAAACGATAGGCCTTAAAAAATTATATCAAGGTTTCAAACATTTTTTTTTATTTAAGTCAATAATTGTTGATATATGCACTCCTAAAGTCGTAATTTTTGTTAGTCATGTGTCACCTCTACCAGCTAAACCGTTGTTTTTGGACATGTGGAAAAAAATTATGACAGAAGTATATATAACGGAGTTAAAAGGAAAACTATCATAGCTAACTAGACTTGTTTTTTTAACGAGTAATAGATTAACTTATAAAATGTACTTTTATAAGTAAAAATATTGTAAAAATTCCATAGAAAATGACAACGTTTAGTCAATAAGCGAAAACTAGATGCATTTTATCTTTGTGATGTTATTGTAAAAGATAACTTAAAAAAAAGGATTTTACGATGAAAACTACATTGTATTACTAGGTGCTATAAATTTACGCAGCTTATTCTCTTCACAATCGATACTAAAAGTCAAGGGTTCACTGTAATAAAATAAGTAATAAAAATTGTCTCTAGTTAACAGTGCATTCATGTTATTGCTTTTCGGATTAACCAGAGAAGATCGAGCGTCTTCTAAATAACTAACGAAACAAAAATGAAATATATTTATACAATAATTCTTAAATTACATAATAATAACGATTAATGGTTAAGTTCTATTGACGTCGCGCTCGTTTTTTTTTAATATTGTATGGTGGTACGGAACCCTTCGTGTGCGAGTCCGATTCGCACTTGGCCGGTTTTTTTAATGCGAATATGAGCTTACATAAGGATTCGTCAATCGGAAATAAAAAGTTGGAAACGTTGAGAACGTTTAGGTATTTTGATATATATGTTTAGATTATCATTTAAAGTAATAGACCATAGCGATTCTAGTGAGTGTATATAGGTATGTCAAAATCTACGTAACGGAATGGCTCACCAAGATACCTCTTATTTTATTGAGCTCGTATTTTATGTAACAGGTGGGCCAAAAGAAATCATCCTATTGGAAGATTTAACATTTTTGCAAATGGCGGCCAATGTCAAATCTGTTTTGACATTTGTGAACTAGACAGATGTAGAATACAAGTGAACAAGCCATGGAGCGATACACTCCCCAAGAACGCGGAATAATCGTATCTATTTTTTTGCGTAACAATTCGTCTGTGGTGTCGGCGCAGCGCGAATTCCGTCGCCGATTCCCCGGTCGTCCGGCACCGACTGCGCAAACACTGCGCCGTTTGGCCACCAACCTTGAAGAGTATGGGACCACACGAGACGCTGCCAAGAGTGGCCGGCCCCGGAGCGCCCGTTTTGCCGAGAATATCGCCGCTGTTGCCGAGGATGTCGAGCTGTCGTCATAAACATCGACCAGACGCCGTGCCTCGCAATTAGCCATCAGCCGGTCGTCCTTAAGGCGAATTTTGGTCAAAGACCTGCGCATGTTCCCGTACAAAGTTCAGTCCGTGCATCAGCTGCTGCCTGTCGACCGCCAAAGGCGTGTAACCTACGCCCAAGCCATTCTCAATCTCGAGGACGAAGTGGACGATTTTTCGACCAAAATCATAATGAGCGATGAGGCTCATTTCCACCTCAGCGGGTACGTGAACAAGCAAAACTATATGAGCACCTTCTGGTGGAGGCATTCCACTTCTGGAGCACCGAAAATCCACGAGTGATGCACGAGGAGCCATTGCACCCGCTCAAAGTGACTGCATGGTGCGCTGTTCACGCTGGAGGAGTCATCGGGCCATTTTTTTTCGAGGACGCCGCTGGTCAAACGACAACAGTGGACGGTGCGCGCTATAGGGCCATGTTAACCGAGTTTTTCTGCCGCAATTGAACGAATTAGGACTGGAGGACATGTGGTTCCAACAGGACGGAGCAACGGCACACACTGCGCGAGCCACAACTGATATTCTGAAGGCGGCGTTCCCGGGTCGCCTCATCTTTCGTTTTGGCGATTTGCACTGGCCCGCAAGATCGCCCGATTTAACCGTTCTAGACTTTTTTTTGTGGGGTTTTTTGAAGTCCCGTGTTTACGTGAACAAGCCTGAGACCCTGGAAGCCCTCAAGGACAACATTCGACACGAGTGCGAGAATCTGTCGCCCGAAGTTCTCGCCGAAGTGATGAAAAATGCCATAAAACAAGCCCGTATAGCAATCAATTGTGGCGGCGCCCATTTGGCCGATATCATCTTCTCGACTTGACCAATAAAATTCTAAAGGTTCAAGTAAACATAATCAAAAAACGGAATCGAAGTTTTTCATTTAGAAAAAAAATGAGAGCCAAACAACATCGGATGACTTCTTTTGGCCCACCTGTTATTACAGAAGAATGAACTTTCCAGTGTGTCGTGACATCCCAAAGCGCAACGAACCTATCTCAAATTTATAAGGCCCCATGGGGCCATGGTTCGAATCCGGGCATGTACCAATGAGTTTTTCTGACTTAAGTCTACCTATCACTGACTCCGTGACTCGGAGAGCACGTTAAGCAGTCCGTCCCGGGCGCTGTCAATAGATGGCGGTCGTTACAATCCTGTAGTGGAGCAGTGTGGTGGATTTAAGCTCCAAGCCCCCTTCCTCACCCTAAGGGAGGCCTAACTAAGAACTTTTCAGAAGTAATTTGCGAATTGAACATTTGAACGATCTTCGCGTTTTGCCGAAAGCAAATTTTAGGAGGAAATGTTATTTAAGCTTTCGTAGCAACCTTTTTCCTTGACCGTTTCTAAGAATCTGTATTACTAAGTTTTGAAAAAATTGTGATGTAAACTGGAGACGAAATCGTGCTTCACCAAACTGGAATTAGCTAAGCGGTCGTCGCTCTTATATATTATTATAAAATGTATAAAAATCGAGGAGGCTAACACAAATGCAAATAAAATCAGAGTTGTTATATTACTATTCATTCGAATGCAAATATCCGGAACATCTGAATCGGTGTCCGCTTAAAACCGATCAGATGATTTCGGACTTTTCATTTTAGTTCCACCAAAGCTCGAAAGTTTTGGTTTACAGACTAGTTAGGTTAATTTCGATTGTTAAATAGATAATTATTTTCGAGTGTATTTTACTTTGACTTATTCATCAAAGCTAATGTTAACTAAACTGTTAATTAATTTAGCTGAGCTTTTCAAACATAGCAAGGTAGGAGACTAGGAGATAGTTTTTACTTCCTATTTTTGAAACCGGATGCGCTTGCGTAGGTACCTAATTTCGTTCAACGAGTTTAAGTTTTAATTTTGAGGCACATACGAGTGAGTTGATCCTAAAACGGCCTAAGGGGTAACACGAGTACGTTTGCAAAATTACCGTACGCAGATCTTCTGGCTAAATAAAGTATATTTTCAAAACATCTTTGTGTTCATGCTATAGCTTTCCAACAATTTTAACAAAATAATTTATGGTCTTCGTATCCTGCCATTTTATTTTGAAACAAATTGTAATTTTTTTTTTTAATAAAGTAAAATGTTGTAGATGTTTCAAATTCTCATAACAAGACCGTTTCAACTATGTGTCAAATCGAATGCCTCAGCCAGTCACAAGCACAATTTGTAATTAATAAAATTTTGATAATGATTTTTATGACCCTCTCATCTTGTGACACCGTATAAGTGGACAAAAAATGTAATATGAAAAAAAAAACTAGGGAAATGTCAACTGTCTTTCAGTTTTTATTCAATGAATCCTAAACTGTGGATTTAACTGCAGATTTCGATAAGTATACATTATTAATAATAAATAAATAAGCTTTTATTTCGTGTCGTGATAGCCCAGAGCACAACGAACCGTCTCCAATTTATAAGGCCATAGGGCCATGGTTCGAATCCGGGCGTGTACCAATGAGTTTTACTGACTTAAGTACATTAACTATCACTGACTCCGTGCCTCGGAGAGCACGTTAAGCAGTCGGTCCCGGACGCTGTCAATAGATGGCGGTCGTTACAATCCCCAACCCGCAGTGGAGTAGCGTGGTGGATTTAAGCTCCAAACCCCCTCCTCACCCTGGGGGAGGCCTAAGCCCCTGCAGTGGGGTAAAATGGGCTGATGATGATGATGATGATGAAGCTTTTATTTCTGTTTTAGCATAATTTACAATACTATATGCGTATTACAATTGTAGCTGAGGATCAACAACAGTTTTTCCTTCGACAAAGGCCTCCTCAAAAGACTTCCGCCTATCTCTATCTCTTGCTATTCTGATCCATTCTCGACCGACAACTTTTTTGAAGTCATCTTCCCGACGTTTCATTTGTAGAGTTTTACTTCTTTTACCATCCATAGGGTTCCACTCAGATATTATTCTAGTTCATTTCTTGTTTTCATCTCTTAACATATGTCCTGCCCACTTCCATTTAGATTACATTTTCGAGAAGTATAAACAGAACTAAATGTAAAAGTTGACTAGTATTTCTAACCCCAATAGCTATTGACAATAGATTTACTTGTGAACCGTAATAAGAACTGGTTGGCATAATATACTTATTATAGAAGATTTACAACATACGGCCCCCTATACAAGGAACGTGTCTTTTGTTTCTAATCTATGGCAAAACCGGTTGATAATACATACAAGCGTCAAACTTGGTGTGACTGTAGTGCACTCCCAAAAAAACCGGTCAAATGTAAGTCGAGTTCGCGCTAAAAATTCCTAAATGAACGAAAGAAAATACGGATGGTGGTACGGAAGCTTCGGTGCGCAATTCCGACTCCCACTTGATCAGTTTAAAAACATGACAGCTCTCCAAGCTCTCCAAGGTCTTTTCTAAGTGTACATCGATTTTTCAATCAATCGAACGGCAGACGATCGGGGCCAACGCTAATTGCCATAAAAAATCTCGTATATTTTTATTGCAAACGAGCGTGTTAGCAAGTTTTTTTTTTATATACCGAGTAAGTAAGACACGCAGATGCGAAATTGAAATATCTTTAAAGTAGGTGAAGCCTCATTACGGTCAATCTTCAAGGTGAGCTTTTCCTTCAATTTATTCTGATTGACCTGTGACTTAGGCAATTTTTGTCTGTTTGTCTATTTGTCCGGACTAGTCTCCGGAACGATTGAACCATTTATTCTTTTCATTCCGGAATTATTTAGGGTTCACACTTAAAACTTCGAAATCATGGAAACGACGCGAATCTCTAGTAGTCTGTAGTGTCCTATATGATATGTAAAATTAAAGGTAAAAACATATGTTTTCAAATATATTATAACATATATCATTATTAATGACTGTACGTCTAACTGTTATTGCGCACTCTCGTGAAATCAGGTCCCGTCGATTATTAATTTTTGAATGTCATTTTAAAAACACTATTTAAACAGTTATATATAATTACTATTTGTACCTCTTACGAATAACTTACAAGTGCCGACACCATTTTTATATTATTAAAAATTTCTTTAATACATGTGTCCATTTACAAAGTTGATTAGATCAATGCATATGGGCAAATACTAAAAGTAACCTTAAAGTAGTGTTACCATTCAAGTGACAGGCCAAAAAAGTTTTTTTTTTTCTAGTTTGACCCAATAAAGAGTCACTCAAAAGAATAAATAGTAATTGACTAAATATATGTATATATGTGTTATAGTATTGTATTGTGGTGCACTCTATTGAGATATAAAGGCAAGAGTACACATATTTGTAAAATGTATAGAAAATTATTAGCTTTCAATGAAAACTTAAATAAGTATATGATCTCAATCTAAAATCTGGGTACACAATTTCAGGAAGTTCGAAATGTATAGGAACGGTGTGTACATTTATAGGACTTGTATTTCAACGAAGAAAATCTATCCTATGGATCCTATGGACACAGATTTTTGAATTGACGGTTGACGGTTAAAAAATATTTTTAGAAAATTTTAAGTGTAAGCTAGTTAAGTAGGTACTTGTAGGATTTTTTCACATTATATTTCTATACAAAGTCTTTTAAAGTATATATATAAGATACGGAGCTTCGGAAATGTTTTCTAAAGTGTGCTTCAAAAACGTGTTCGTCGGTTTTATTTTCGATACCAATAACGCTAAACAGTGATACTAAGTTGCTTTATTCAAAAACTATTTTTACAGGATAACTTTAGCTATTCTATCTCTTGGCTTTTGTAGTTTTTTAAAATAAATCTCAATATTATATTACCAAGAACTTCCTGTTTTTATATAATATTCGAAAACAGAAAAAAACATAAAATGAAATGAAAAACGTTTGTGCTACATCTGGTCACAGCCTCAAGACGCTGCTCCACAATCTCGAGAAACCGTTACATCGTTACCCGGACGACTGTATTGGATACAGGACGTATCCAATGTTGGATCTCGTATACGTGACATCTATCGGACGTTCCGAGATATGGACCAGTTGGATACTAGTTTAAGTAATTGTACTTTTCCATAATTTTAGTATTGTAATATTATGTTACGACAGCGTTACGCGCGGTTCAGTGTGACTATACAATGAAATAAACCCACTAATCTTGATGTCCCCACTTATTCTCTTATAAAATTTATAGTCCAGAAGCCCGTCACCAAGATTGGATACGAGTTTCTGAAATCTGAGTTTTCGTAAATGAGCTGTATAAATATTAAATCACGAGTCAAAAATTCAGAATTTAGGAACTCGTTGCCATTTTTGGTTATGCTCTGGCTCCCTGAGTATTAGGCGTGGGTCGTATTACGCGAAAAAGATATTTCTTAGGTCTAAGAAAAACATGGGGATCAAACCCGAGTGGCTGTCTATAAACATGTGTCCGTTTACATGCCCATTTTACTTCCGTACCCCAAAAGGGTGTATACAAACCCATTGCCTATTCTTCATTATTTAAACTAAGTGGTTTCCAACTTAATGTTTGTCCAGTCGTGACTTCCGAATCGGGAAATACTTTAACCTCAATAATGTTGAGAGAGCTTTCTGAGACGATCTCGACCTTTTGTATCGAGCGGAGTGATTTGTGTGAAACATTTCGAGGTTATTTATCGAATGTACGATAATAAAAGTGACAGAACTGTATTTGTACCCTCACCGCTCAATAGGCGGAATCGTGTGCAGTACAACTTTTTTTTTAATACGCAGTTCAGGAAAGCTCTTTACGAAGTGAGAACGAAAAAAGCTTAAATTATTAATTCATACGCATAACTCATTGTTGATTGGATTATAGACTTTATAGGTACAGATTAAGGTTGATATTTTAAATTATGCTAGAAGTTTGCGGAATATTCCTGAATGCGGTATTGAGATTATTGAGATCTGTAAGATAAGTGTACATTCCAAATAGTCGAAATTTAATATTTGGTGTTTATTAAGAAATTTTAATAAGGAATAGAACTATCAAAGAATTTTTTTTAATTAAAAAAAGTTGTATAGATACGAATACATTAGTGCGAGTCCAATAATAAAGCTAGTTTCGTAGTTCCTTCTCAAATTTAAATAATAATAACGTATACATTACAACAACGTCTAGGTCCCAAACTAAGCATTAGCTTGTGTTTTGGGTGCAAAACGAAGACACCACATACATATAACAACCAAGAGCCGGTACCAGTATCAATAGTCATCATATAAATACTGACCCGACCTGGGGTTCGAACCCGGGACCTCCGGCTTCGTAGGCATGGTCGCTACCCACTAGGCTAAGCGATCGTCAATATATTACGTGAGCGTAGAAAACAGTAAACAGAAATACCAAATAACTTAATATGAGTACGAGGCTTATTTTTTATCGCTATATATCACAGACCAGTCAACCTATAGACCACGCTTTAATAAACGTCAGTACGAAAACGAAATCGCCAAAAAGTGGCGGGGTGCGGGGAGAGGTCGGCTAGTTTTCATTGGCTCGTTCAAAATTGACAATTTAATGGCTTCCGACGTGCTTACAGCTGACCGCTCAGAAGAGACGTAGTTATGTAGTGTCACTACATAGTCTTGGCGAATGCTACTCCCTGTCAAAGCGTGGTCTATAAGGTTGACTTGTCTGTGCTATATATCTATGTATAAATTAAAATCTAGAAATAGTCTAAGGGCATACTAAAGAAATTAACATTCGTACGGCCCCTTGTGCGTCAGTACGTTTATGACAATATTATTTATATACATAAAAATTTAGATGCTTAATCTAAGACGAGTGATGCTCACAAATTAAATACTAGATTTAAATATATGTTATCAATTCAGGTTCAAACTTTTTTTATAATTAAACGTTAGACATAAACACTAATTAATTTATATATTGTTTTATAGTTCAATAAATGAATAAAGCTTACTATTGTATGAGTGTTAACGATTATTTTATTAAATGATGAGTCGGTATAGAGGTTCTTGTAACAGTTTTAAACAATTAATGTTAATAAAAAAAAGAAATAATCAGAGAGTAGTTTCTAGCTGGTTCTTGTCCTTCTAGTTTTCCGAATCGGTATCTCATTATTTTCATTTTGACTTTCAATGTGTGTAAACCTACATTAAGTAATTTTTTTATTTTTTATTTGATCTTATTGTACCTATCTCGGATTATTGATCATATTTTTCCAAACGCGTTTTATTTGAATTCTATAGTAAAACATTTAACAATAGGCATTATAAATATCTTGTGTTGCATTCGTTATACACAAAATGGTCCAGACTTGTGAGATTCAACATTTTATCGCGGATGTCACGTAGGAAGTGAGACGCGTACCGAGCCCGAGTGCAACTCGACCCCAGTACAGCGCGTGGGAACCGGGCACACAGTTCCACATAATCACTTAGACATAATTTACGTAAACTACAGAAAAAACACGAAAAAGCCCGAGTTAGCACATACCTTTATACTTAACTATTGTGACATCTATTCATATCATTAATAATTATAAAACTGGGTATTATTAAGTTTTATTATTTAAAATTATTTGTACAATAAATTACAAATTGAATTTGGGTAATTTGAAAACAATATCAATTACAACTGTACTTGTTATTGGGTTATATTTCTATAAAATAATCAGAGCGAACGAAAAAGAGATCAAAATAAACATATATATGGAACAGCACCATATAAAACCAAGGAGCGTACTTATGGTAATGAAGATGACCTAAATAATTAACTTTTAAATTTCGCATTTGAGTTACCAAGTATGTCACGAATTATAAAGTTTTGCAGCGACACATTCATAAAGTGATTGGCTCCAGCTCGCGATTTAGGTGAATAAAAGTACAGTCTTAATATGATTCTGAATACTTGAGTGAGGTTAATTTAGTTATGTGAAGTAGGTTGGTAGAGACGACTGTCGTGAGAGCGGAAAAAAGTTGATTAGGCAGATAAAAATATCGCTGTATGTCGATTAATTTGACATGTAACTTTCAATCTCCGTTTTATCCCTTATAAATCGAATTTTGAAAACCCTTCCTTGTAGATGCCTATATAATAACAAGAAACTCAAGTTTCTATATCTAGATTCAGGATTTTGGAATGTGCATTGCCGATCAGTCACTTTATTCTTTTTTTTAACATCAAGTTAAAATGTTTGACCGTAAGTCCACCACGCTGTCCTGTACAAGTTGAGGGCTTTTAACCTACATCGTCACACGGCTCCACTTTACGTTGGCCAATGTATTGGCGAACTCATTGGCCAACATATTGATGGTCAGTCCACACGTTAGACGCGACGTCCGATATCTCACCATTTGATGTACTTATATGTCGAATCCGGGCGTGTACCAATAAGTTTTTCTGACTTAAGTACATAACTATCACTAACTTCGTGCTTCGGAGAGCACGTTAAGCTGTCAGTCTCGGGTGCCATCACCAGATGGCAGTCGCTCAAATCCACCAACCCGCACTGGAGCAGCGTGGTGAATTAAGCTCTAAGTCCCTTCAGTGGGGCATAATGGACTGATGAAATGGAAAATATGTTGGAAACGACAACATTGCGGATCTGGCGCTAATGCCTAGACCAACATTTCAATACAATACTAATGCGGCCAATTGTCAAATTTTAACTTTGCAAACTATTTATAGTTGTAAGTTTACTTTATAACAATAAATAAATAAACAATAACCCACCCTACACTGGCCAATACGTATGCCAATGAATATTGGCAAACGAACACGATAACGAATTGACCGTTGTTGTGCTATACTTTGAAAGATATATTGCTTATAAGGTCTCCGTCCAAATACGTTTGATTATATAATGTGTGGATGGACCTTCGCAATACAAAGTCAGCAAAAATGACAGGCCAAGTTTTGTATACTTGTGTGTGTGATTCATCAGACCACATACTCTCGCTACGCCATACAAACCGTCTGCGTGTGCGTAAATTATAACCGAACTATTGGAGTGATATTTTTATCTATTTTTTTTGACGCCGATTCTCTATCCAGACACTATATAATCAAAGGGATGTGCCTACATATTTGGTACAAATTACTTAAATCATAAACGCATCGTCGACTAATACATACTTCGTGCGACAAATAAAAAGTTCGTTTACATTAAATTTAATTTGTTTTTTGTTTGACAATGTTCTGGGAAAAATATAATAACATCGACATCCGCAACCAATGTTTTTATTTTCTTTCATAAAACCAGTTTTAGCATACTACCGCACTGTATTATAAATGTTCAGAAGATCTGAATTTTCATACACACGTAGTGAGTAGTGTACTCATTTGAATTTGGCTGAACCGTCGCTTCAACTGGAAAAATTATTAAAAAAATCTGTTCAGTAGTTTTTGACACAAAAACTAATAAAAAATTTGTATCAATATCTTTCATGCATAGGTATAGTAATAGCGTTTTATACACAAGTTTTATACAATATACACAAATTAATTAAAATGTTAATGATTGCTAATTATACGGACGAGAATCACGTGTGCGGCCATCGGAACTACGACAAAACCAGTTTACTGACGTATGCGGTAGGTTTGTCGGTCTCCGAGATCGTTCGTAACGGAACCACAGTTTTGACTGTCGTAAACATCGAGCTATTGTCGTGAGCCTATCAAAACTGACGGCCAGTTCACCCGTGCGAGGTGCACGCAACTGCAGTTTATTGCCCGGCAAACGTTTATTTACATGTGATATTTGCATTTAGAAGCGACGCCGTATCTACTGTATCTACATCCGGCAGATGCCAGTTGTAATGCACCATATAAAGTAAATCGAATAATATTAAATATTCTCTTCTAAAACATCTTATTGGAATAGTTTATTTTTATAGTATTTTTAAATAATTCTTATATTAAATTAAAATCTAATTAAAAACTACAATTAACTACTTATAAAAAATATATATTATAATTATTAAATACATTAAAATAACTACAAATTAAAAATACTATCTAATTATTACTAACATTTAATGTAATAACTCACCCCTTGTGTTATACGCCAATAAATTAAATATTAAATTAAAACGACTGCTTTGCTTAGTGGGTATCGACCCTGCCTACGAAACTGGAGGTACCGGTTTCGAATCCCAGGTCGGGTCAGTATTTATATGGTGAATATTTATACGGGTACCGGGTCCTGGTTGTTATATGTATGTGATGTCTTCGCTTGATACCCAAAACACAAGCTAATGCTTAGTTTGGGGGCTAGACGTTGTTATTCATGTATACGTTATTATTATCATTATATATTATTAAAAATACAACAGCCTTCTATATCAAAAGTGCACGCACTCTTCTTTTATGAAAAGCTTTTAAGAGTTCAAGGTATATGCACATTGATTAAAACGAATGAATACTTTAAATTATTATAAATTATTTCGGTGACGGGCTTATCTTGTTAAATAAATCTTTGGTTTTGCCTATGTAAAAATCGGTTAAAAACAACACATTTTATACGTAATTTATCTTTAAATTCTGTGCATCTCAAAAAAATATTTTAAACTAATTTGCTCCCAAAATTAGCTCTTAAAATAAGAATTCGTTTATCGTTCAGGTTTTCCTGTAAAATAAAAATGAGGCGTGAAAATTTAAAAGTTCGGGGTCGGGTTGGGGGTAAATTTTCATATATTTTTAACGTAATTGCGTTGTGCGTTGTGACATAACTAAAAGACTTTGTATTTCTCATAATTAGCCCTTCCATTTGATGTCACATGATGTAAATTATAAAAGTTTTTTTTATGTCTTCCATTTGATGTCACAATGTCCTCTGTAAAATTAAAGTTAGTTTATTATTAGTGATTGGGTCATCAAACTTTGTATATGTACAGACTTTCAATTTATTTCGTCCTTTAGTTTCGATTGAAATAGGCTGTTACAGACGGACAAACAGACACCAGAGATCCTGTAATGATTTCGTTTTTTCATCTCGCGTGTATACGGAACCCTAACGACGGCGTTTTCTTATTTGAAAACAAATGACTCAACTGAGTACGTATGACCAATCAGTTTATTTCTGAGAAAAATCACGTATCCCCAATAGAACCGCGAGTGAATTGAGTCACGGCTTTTACACGACCAAAGTGGCCCAAACCACTTGCCCCTTAACACGATCGACTTTCGATTCGCGATATTCAACTGTTTATCGAATGACACATTATATTTCATCGAATGAGGTCTTGTTTACAGACAGAGAGACAGGAATTAACTTTCTAAATAGCTTTCAATTGGCTAAGTACCGACTCGGCCATCATGTCACAGATGTGGCTTTTATTTGACAAGTTCATTTTGTTGACATTTTGACGAAGTGCATTTAGAATAATCTACGTATGAATAGGTAAAGAAAAAACAGTTGAGTACGTTTTTTGCCTGTGTTTGTCAACCGATTTTTATTCATTTTTTTTTTGCTTACCTTCGAGGTAGAGTCGAAGCCTTTATTTAGAAGTTTCTATTAGTCATACTTTTATACTAATTTAAAAAAATTAAGAACGTGCAGTGATTATAGAGATTATAGATCTTTAACCAAAAACCTCAATAACGTTCAAACTTAAAAAAAAATGAAGTAGAGTCGAATTCCGACCACTAGTTTATATATTTGAGATGCCTGTTATCTTCATGGGTGTTCTTATTTCTTATATTTTATGAACTGGATTTAGTCAGATGGGTCGTTACCAATATTCATATGAATAAGTGTTAAGGGGCCTCACTGCAAGACACCGAACTCAAATGCGCGGGCAGCGTGCACGCATGCTGTTTCATCTAACGTCATCTTTAGGTAAATAGATAAGTGGCAATAAACATAATGGGACTGAAAATTTCTATCGCCAAAAATCAAACAAAACGGCTTTCAGGAGTTCCACGATTTTCATTCAATTATCGGTAATGGCTCGAAATTATAAACTTATTGTAAGCTTTCAATAAGGGATTTACGCCTGAAGTTGCCTGCAATACGCTTAAAATTGACAAGTTTTTGAGACCAACAATTTTTACATAAAATTGATATCTATAAAAATTTCGGGCTATTACACGTATTGTAAACGAAATAAACTGTGATTATTTAAAATTTATCACTACAACAAACAGTTACTGAATCATGGAATTAGGATTCTACGGAGTTAGGCCTAGTAAGCCCTTAAGAACCTTTACTGATTATTTGTCCATTTCGTCGTCGATGCGATTAAGTATGGTGTTGTACGGTCAAGAGGAGATATTTAACCGAAGATTAACATGCTTTCTTCAAGGCTCGGAATGAGACTATTTATTTATCCTTTAGTGGAAAACTAAAAAAATTATTGCGCATCAGACCCTCATAATGGGAAAATCTAACGGGGGTTATTTATCTTGGTTTTGTCTTCTAAGACCATTGCTGTGTTTTCAAGAGTCGAAGTCAGTAAGTAGGGCGCTTTGACGAAAAATGAAAACTTATGTATATAGCAGGCGGAGGCCCTTAAATTGCGAGGCTTACGACGGGCACCTGTCCTATCCTACCTTCTAAGGCCTTCACTGTTTATTTACTTTCACGAGAAACACTAAAACAAAATACTTATTAAACTCTTGTACTTACATAACCATAGTTTAAGATACGCCTCTTTTAGAAATCATAAATCGATCTATCTACATTTGAAATGCTCTCATTAACCGTTGTTACATTTAACTTGTGAATTGTGACTGAAAGCGTTACTAGTATAAACGCTACCTGCCTGCTTAGCCACACTTTCGCTGGCGAAAGCCAATCGTGCATTAAAAATCATTGTTTCTGTGACTGCCCTCGCCGCGCTGCGATGCGAGCTTTCATTAATCATTCAATATGCCACTGACCGAGAAATGGAAATTATCATTCAATCCTATTGTTACTATTGCTCGGTCGATTTATTGTACTGTTCCGATTTGTGGCGAATGGTGGTTCGTAACCGCTAAATGGTGATTGTGAAAAGTCGAGAACAATGACACGCGGAACCAATTAGTTTTCGAATGCGGTTCACTATTTCTCTAAACGTTCGTAGTACGTATTGTTGCCATGCGGTAACTGCAGGAACACGTGCGTAAGGAAAAGAAAAGATATCGTTTGTTCCTTTTCCGCACATGTATATGTATGTTAGTGAATAACTTGTGGCAGTTTTCCTTGCACTGCCTATAGATACTATTGTTGCCGTGTGGCAACAGTTTCTTATCGCGCATACATTCGTAGGATTTCTCTAGAGCGCTAGAGTCCGCTCGTATGCAAACTAACCGAAAGCGAAGCGGAAACGTCTCGAGTTGGTTTTGTTTAGCGAAGTTGCGTCATCTCGGCTGTCCGTAGCTGTTCGGTACTTGCTCAACTGTTAGTCAACTACACTGAAGCAACGCGTGTTGCACATTTTTTTGGCGTATAACGAGATAACTCTGCCGCTTGCATGGCGTGCCGAATTCACTATATCTCAAATCGCAAACATTTGTTAATGAAACAATGCAAATTATACAGATTTTGCATGTTGTTAACACTTTATATGTCGTTAATATATTTTGTGTCAAATTATATTAAATATTTTTTATAACTGCATTATAACGCGTTGATGATTTAATTTTTATAAGCTGAGAATAGGAATGTCCCTTTCGTTGGATTTCATAGGAATGCCTGCGAAGCTGGAGGTCCCGGGTTCGAATCCCAGGTCGGGTCAGTATTTATATGATGAATATTAATACTGGCACCGGGTCTTGGTTGTTATATGTATGTGGTGTCTTCGCTTGGTACCCAAAATACAAGCTAATGCTTAGTGGGACCTAGACGTTGTTGTGATTGTGTGTGTTATTATTATTCACTTCAGTCCCTTATCAATTTCATAAAGACTTAGAACCATCGAACTTCGAAACGCAATCGAAAACATGAACAAAATGATAAGACAGACCGACGCGACCGTACGTCATTATGATCGTTTTAACCAAACCTTTTGTTAAATTACACATGTATCGTAATTTCACAATAATTTTTTACTTTTCCCATACGAATCGTACATGTAGGTCACACAAAATTATACTTCACAGTGAATATTTCAAAAGATCGAGTGGCGAATAAATAGGCCGAATGATGTGGCGTATATTATTTCACTCACATTCATGTTTTCACCGCGCAGTATCTTTATGTACATCCGTGTATAAAAGCAGTTTTGTTTTTCTTTCACTTCATTTCACTTCATCAGCCCATTTTTACCCCACTGCAGGGGCTTAGGCCTCCCCCAGGGTTACGAGGGGGCCTGGAGCTTAAATCCACCACGCTGCTCCACTGCGGGTTGGGGACTGTAACGACCGCCATCTATTGACAGCGTCCGGGACCGACTGCTTAACGTGCCCTCCGAAGCACAGAGTCAGTGATAGTTGTGTACTTAAGTCAGAAAAACTCATTGATACACGCTCGGATTCGAACCATGGCCCTATGGGGCCTTATAAATTTGAGACAGGTTCGTTGCGCTTTGGGCTATCACGACACGACGTTTTGTTTTTATTGTGTTAAAACAATTGTTTAGAATATTGGCGGGAGAAATATACACAAGAGATTACAAAAAAAAAAATTACTTATGTATTTTTCTTTATAAAATTTGCATAGAATTAGTCTTTTAATGTCGGAGTTCCGATTCCCGAAACTCGGGCAGTTCATATTTTACTGTTTGAAGACATCTCTATGTAACATAATAAATGCGAAAGTAGTGTTTGTTGGTTTCTCATTCTTTCACGCAGCAACGGAGCATACGGATCTATGTCATTTTTTTGCATAGATATAGTATATGAACTGGAGACTGACATACGCTACTTTTTATCCCGGGAAAAGGCGCTGTTCTTGTGCTTCTTCATGTTAAAACAACTGAACGGATTTTTGGTTTTTATATTTAGGAAGGTGTCTTAGAGCTTGGAGTAACACATAGGATACATTTCATCCCAGAAAAATAGACTGTTCCTCTGGGATAGCTATTTTTCATGCTGAAATGGCTAAACGAGTTTAGATGAAATTTGGTATAGAGATTTCTTAGGTAGTTAAGTTTGGAATTTTCTAGAAAGTCTCACGATGTCTTGTAACGTCCCATTGTGTAATCCATGGGAGCGGGAAAGTATACTAACTGAAACTAAATTGGTTTTTTACAGATTTCTGGTTTGAGTCGACCCGAAGAACTTCACGATCAAAATGGAGAGTTGGCTGGGTGACGTGAAACGCGTGAGGATCCCTCGCCCGAAGTTCGGCGGAAAGTACCCAGTTGAGCCACCTAAAGATTACCTCGAGGACTGTGCCAACGAGTTGAGTGGCAAGCAGCGCCGCGACAAGGATCTAGCCAAGGCCACCGAAGACCTAAGGCGAACCTTACAAGAGAAACTATGATGTATCTCCTAGAATATTATTTAGGTTTAATTTAAGTTAACTCTGAGATCATTTTCCACCGTTAACAGATCTGAACACGATTACAGCTACTTGCGAATTGTTCGTTGTGTCCATTAACACTGAATTAGCATTTGCTGTCGTTTACTTTAATAATAAGTTAGTTGACAACTTACTTATTATTTTAAATGAACGAGTTTATATAACGGATAATACCACTGAAACATTTTTTTTTTAAATAGATAACTATTAACCAAATTATAGATATTTCAAAAGGTCCCATTAGACAAAGAAGGCAATACCGCACGATGACATCAGGCACTGCCTTCTATAGTTACAAGCCGTTCTATTAGATTTGGCAATGTCGCATTATCTGTCACATGTAGACCGATTTACTTCGTCAGCTAACAAAATGTCATAATTTAATAATTGAAAATATGGGATTTAAATAACTAAATATGAAATTATAAATAGTATTTAGTAGAAAATAGAAATAAGAGTACATATTATATGACACTAGCACCTGTCCGCGACTTCGTTCGCGTGTGATAATTGGATTTTATGAATAGAATGGAATAAAATGAATGTTTATTATATTTCCGTTAGTGTTAATATGGTTTTGTGCATTTATCATTGACTACCCATAACTTACAAGCTAGTTTTATTTTATAATGTTCTACTGGGATGTACTGTTCCCTTGTAGTTTCTTCCTCTCCCTGGGTTCTATGTAATCAATCTCGCCGGACCTGCTGGTGGCTAGCATGCGGTTAAAGTGACCATGACAAGTATAAGTATACTTTCTCGGGATCCTCCAGACTCCATATCCTCGAACCTACTCGAAAAATCATAAAAATTTACTGTAATTTCCACCCAAACGTGCCAAGATTGTGACGTGAAACGAAAAACGATTATGGTGAAAATATCAATTTACTTTGCTAATTACGAATATACACAATGCAACAAGTAGTGTTCAACGCTGACTTATTATTTTCGATGAATATCTCTCTTTACATAACTTTAAATGGAAGAAAACGCCAACTAATAGCCTGACTGATACCAAGGCCGAATTTCAATAGCATGGCTTGTAACTATAGAAGGCAGTGCATCACGCCATTTCAAATAATGTTATATTTCGTTTTGCAAGAAAAGACAAAAAAAAACTATTGATTATAAAGTTCTATTATAGTATATTTTCAACATTTGATTTAATTTTTAGATGTAGTTATCGTGTCAGATATATTTTTATTGTTTTTCTTGATAAGTATAACTAACTCTTCTTATTATTAGTCAACTATCCTATTGAAGTAACGATTCAAAATCACCTAAATCTAATCTATAAATTAATATATATTGATTTCGTATTTATGATAGTTAAGGCATACTATTAAATAATTGGTATAAGCATGTACGTATTATATCATGGCAGTCGAGAGTGCGTTTTCATACACATGAAATTTATAGCTATAACAAACAGCATGTTTGTTGTGAGTTGACATAATAACGTTAAATTTTAATTTTGTGTCATTCGTGCGTGTAAAGGATAATAATATATGAAAACGGGAATTGTCCGACGGTACAAATTCACATCGACCATCCGATCACGACCTGTCAGGAACTCATTCTCTCGATGGCCATGATATAGTAAATAGTTCTGTAGTATTCCGTCCGCTATATAATTTCATTCTAATATTGCTTTTCTGGATGGATTATCAGATATTATTTTTACCATAGACTGAAAAATGGTTTAAGCTTTATAAAGATATAGATGTAATAGAACTAAGTTAAATAAATGGTGTTATGAAATATATCAATCTTTTTATATTCATTTATATATATTGCATTTTCATATACTTATTAAAAAATTATTCAGTTTCAGGGTTTCGTAGTGAATATCGGAGCCACTATAATTCATAAAGCTTGTCCGTCTGTCTGTGGCTAACAATTTAAATTTCCAATCAATCCAAGACAAAAATTGGTAAAATATCTCCAAACTCGTAACCTCGGTTTTTAAAATTATTTCTGAAATGTAAGTACCTATGCTACATAAAGTATTAGATATAACACAAACGGAATTGCATTCAAGAACAATTTTTATCTATATGCGTATATCTATGTGTATGCGTCACAAAATAGACAATCGTTTTGTGGAATGAGCATAGAAGCTAAAACTATTGGGTGAGCAGTACAGGCATTCAATCGATTTTTATTTATCTAATTTCTACCATACCAGAATACGAAAATTAGGTAAAATCGTCGATTAAATTTGCAGTTTATAAATGAGAATTTAATATTCAAATGAATCGTATCTACATTTAACTAATAGTAGGAGAGCGGCTAACGTCATTTTGAGGTTGTATGTTCAGAGTAAAAGAACAATTTCAGTATACACAGACGTCAGACATTCGTCACTGATGGGAAATCGGAACCACCATATTTGTTTGTACATCACATCTTTTTAGTTAAACTTAGCAGTTTAGTGTAGACAATGACAAAGCATAGACAAAGTAAATGAAGTAGGTTTTTATTTATTTTTGGATTTATTTAAAAAAAAATTAGTGGTAACTTATTTGTATTAAGTATGGGTAGGTTTTCTAAACACGCTGCTCAAATAAGACTATTTGGAGGAAACTACTGACGAAAGAGACAATCGTTAAAAAAAAATAAGAAATGTAATAATTAGCTAGTCGGGTCGGGTCGCTTGGCCGCAGCCATAAATACGGTGGAAGCGGTACAATGGCAGAGTCAACGGCTCCAAACAAATGCATATATATCTTGCCGCTCTCGCCCCGCTGTGTCCGTAACCGCGGCCTCCGACAATCAAACACAGATGGAAGTCCACGTTAAAACAAATCATATGAGCCCAAACACGATGTAACTGCTATATACCGTTGAGGAGTTCCCCTCGGCTGCTTCATACACCATCATATCACCTCTAAGTCACCATAATATTTTATTTGCTGCGGACCTACACATATGTGCCAAGTGTTATTAAAGTCAGTCAACGGCAAGTGGATGAAATTCAAAGAAAGGCAAATGATCTAAACTTCTACTCTTAGAGGTGAATTATTTTCTTCAAATTTAAATGGAACCAACCTTGAACCTATTTAACAAAAAAGGAATCAATCGTCCGTTCACAATCGGCGAAGATGATAAGTAACATCCCACAAAAAAAAAAACAAATTATGGACCTCATCCTTTTTTGAAGTCTGTTAAAAAGACAAGTCATTAGAGTGAGATTTTTTATTTAAACTTAAAAAAAATTGAAATTTGACAAGTTTCACGCAAAGTCACCACCGCTGACGACCGCTTAGCCTAGTGAGCAGCGACCCTGCCTGCGAAGCTGGAGGTCCCGGGTTCGAATCCCAGGTCGGGTCAGTATTTATATGATGAATATTAATACTGGCACCGGGTTTTGGTTGTTATATGTATGTGGTGTCTTCGCTTGGTACCCAAAATACAAGCTAATGCTTAGTTTGGGACCTAGACGTTGTTCTGATTGTGTGCGTTATTATTATTATTATCTGCTTACAAAATACTCAAAATCACGTTACGTAGCAGCTCTCTAAACATCTTCAAAGTGGAACAACGACGTGAAACACGGTATATAGACAGATACCTAAGATAAATGAATTATGCCGTTGCATATATTACTCCAAACGAGGTTATCGCGTTTACCCTGACTATGATCTATGCGCGTGAAACGGTTCTGATATTACATTTGTCATGAAATTGTCTGAACTTCTAAGATATGCTCTGTTATAACTATATGGATAACTTTCTTAGTACATTTTGCAATTTGCAGCTAGGTTTTAACTACTACGTATTAAAAGCAAGTATTATTTTGAATACAACGTGAGATTTTAGTAACCAGACAAAATTTTTATAGATGTTGGGTACCTACCACCAATAGACCTCATTGCGTAAATAAAAAATATGGGTAACATTTTTATAATAAATAATTTTATCTACAGTGTTATATTATAACGTTTGGTTACCTTCTTAACGCTATAGTAAACGTACGCGACCGAAGTCCTGAAGCGTAATGGGGCGACGGGCATGAATGGTGACTAGATTTATTGGTTTTTTTGGGAAAGATTTGTGTGGTCATATCTCAATATTTTTCTATAGAACGATACTAAAAGGAAACAAGACGTCTATCGGTTTTCTACCAAAGATCATTATATTAAAATTTGGCTGGTAATTAAAACCTCAACCTGTATAAACCATTTTCAGGGTAAATAATCATTTATTAATCTATCCGAGGGGCCAAGGGAATTGTTTTTTTTTTTATAACTAAGCAAAGATCTCTACAAAATAATCTTGTATTTTATTTGGATATCAGAATCATCTAGATACAGCGTCTCGTAGGTCCGTATTTCGAAACAATCAAAACCGGAACATATTGACAGATTTTTTAATTTGAATTTGAACTATTACGTCATATGAAATAATTTAAGGATAATATCATTCTTTCTTTATCACTCCAAGCAACTGTATATATAGGAACGAAAGAGAGAATGATAAAGACGTGATAATCTGAGAGAAAAGTTATGCCAAGTGTACTTTGTTTTGCTCACATTCTTATATTTAGACATCTTGTCGCTCAAATTACATTGACATATTTACTACAGACTGTCAATGTTCCTCTTTTTTTAAAACTGTTCAGACACATATACTGGGTGTTCGGCTCAAGCCTCAACGTAGTCCAAACTTATAGAGCGCGTAGGGCTTACCGAACTAATCAAAAGATTTCAAAAAATAAGATAAGTGATGATAAAAATGAAGCTTTAGTCATGTTTTTATCGGTAACCGTTATTTTGCGCCACCTGCTCCCTTGAAACTTAAGCTCTACACATACTCTACATTGTACCTAAGTCGTTTAGCCGAACAAAAGAAATCAATACAAAATATGAGATTAAGTCAATTGAACTATGATGAATTTAAATTTGGAATGAGTGTAGTATACTCACGGCGTCGTCGTAGTGCTGCGTGTGTAATGCGTTGGTGCTGCCCTCTCGCGAATTACATGGAGAAGAATGTCTTCTCGACCGGCGTCCTTCCTCCTCGTATTCCTGCCACCAATAGAACAAGAAATATCAAATAACCAATTATATTGAGAATTTATATGCTGGCTCAGGTAGGTACGTGCGTAGTGTTTTCTTAAGAAAATAATGTCGTTTTTAT
Source organism: Luffia ferchaultella (assembly GCA_949709985.1). Lineage (NCBI taxonomy): Eukaryota > Metazoa > Arthropoda > Insecta > Lepidoptera > Psychidae > Luffia > Luffia ferchaultella. The sequence continues at coordinate 7,607,776 of OX453241.1, forward strand.
TTTACCGATAGAGTCTTTATCGCTCACTCCATATTCAATACATATGAAGAATATAATATTTGGCTGTAACAAGCCCTAGAACTCAAGAATGACACCAATTGAAGTTTTATGAAAGTAACCGATAAAGATGTTAAGAAATGTTACGAGAGCCTGTTATTTTATCAATTTTTTTCACTTTTAGTGGGTTATTCGTAGATAGAGTTTAAAATGACGGTCTATCCAACCTACAAGACATATTCTTCACTACATTATTATGAATATAATAGTTTATATGGTTGCTACGTTTTGCATAATTTAGCATGTGAATAGAAACAGTTACCTTAAATTAGAGGTTTATTTATAAACATAGCTTAAAATTAAAATGAATCCTTAGATGTTCTAAAAAAACGTTGACAAGTCGTCACTTTAATGCAGTAAATACATTTTTATAACCGTATCGTTTCCGGCAAATTGAACTATTGTATGTAACAAAAAGAAATCGGATAATACTCCTACGAATAATACATTTGAATTCATATCTTGTCATGAATTACGTTTACGAAGCGTTCCCTTTTCGTTGAATGCTACATGTCACTTGCTTTGTGAGATGTGCGCCTTTGAACTCAATTCTTTTATACATTTATGATATATTATGTGTAATAAAAATATTGGCAATTTCACGTATGTATTTTTTAACTAGTGATCTTGCACAGTGCTTAGATAGTTTACCTAAATAATTATGAAAAAAATTGTGTAATCCAAATAATTGACCATTTCCAAATTTTTGAACAAAAGTCCGTTATTTTATTTTTCAAAAGAATAGGCAATTTTAAGAAACTAATTTGAATTTTTTTTATTTACGTAGTTCTGAGAATTCTCATAGCGTGACGTCACAGGGTTGAATTATAAGGTCAGCCATTGCCGTTGCATATACATAAAATTAAAGCTCAGAATTAAAGTCACTCTTAGAGTGTTGGCTGTCATGTCATCAACTGTCATTATTAGTTCCATGAACTGTCATGACAGCCAACACTCAGAGAGTGTAATTATTTTTATAAATATGCAACAGCAATGTCTGACCTTATAATTCCACCCTGTGACATCACGCTATGAAAATTTTCAAAATGACATAACTACGTAAATACCGATCGAAATTAAAAAAATAAATAAATTAGTTTCTTAAAATTGCCTACCCTTTGGAAAAATTTAATAACAGATTTTTGTTAAAAAATTTGGGAACGGTCAACTGTAAAATATAGTAGCTACCGCATGGGTGGATGTACAATTTTTTTCAATCGGAAAACAAATATTACATAAACCACCAAAATGCCAGACTGCAGTAATTGAATTTGCATTATTTTTCTGGTGTTTTATTTACTTTAAATAAGAAAATATCCAGCCGTGCGAAATGCTACATAATTTATCATACACTTGATTTCTACACAGTAACATCGCAGTAATCTACTTTAATGCAAATATATAAGCGCACAACATGAATAAGTACATTACAAACAAAATTTAAAAAAAAATACACAGACTTCAATCGAAGGTTAAGTGGTCCGCAAATTTTGTATATAAACCTCACTTTTCCAAAATATATACATATATGTATTTATATATACACAATGGCATTAGGTATTAGACTTTTTAAAGTAGCAGGGTTTGTTACCAATAACTTGTACGAAGAACTTCTACTTTTGACACTCAAGACTAAAAGTATGTTAAGATGTTAAGATCAGTTGCAGACTGGACGAGTTTCTTATGTGGACTGCATCCAGTGGATCGGATTCGGGGTTGCAATTGATTTTTCGTGTTATTTTTGTACACGTTGGCACCGACCCTGTCTCGACAATTCTCGTGAAACTGGGGCACCTCAATTCCACATATTACATTGAAAGTTTGTAAGCAATTTATTTTGAAATATAACTGCCTATTGAAAATGTATATGTTTAGATTGAAAAATAATATATGAATTATAAAATTATTGGATTTGAAAAATTTTATCCAAATATTTTATTTGAGGAAGTTTATCCAAAGATTTGAATAAATATCTATATGTCACATATTATATATTCCCATTGGAATTATTGGTTGCGATGTTTTAATTCAAGTTTACTTATCGTCAATAGAAAAGAATTCAACGATTTAAAAATTTCTTACATCTACTTAAAATGTACGGAAAAATTTCTTTAAATTTATACTTTGTTTTCCAAACTGTTTATCATTTTATTTATTTATATTAAGATAGTATTAGGAGTAGTAAATCCGCTATTGATCGCGTGGGTAGAATAGACAAAGCCTTTGCCTGTCGGTGACAGGCGCGGGCGAGTCATTGTGACTTGGCTAACTTTGTAGCAGTAGTGTTACCTATGTATGTATATTAAACGCGCCTTTGTTTCCACGTTTTTCCTGCTATTATTATTATATTAATTATAGTTACATAATCGTGCATCTAGAAGATAGCAAGATCTTTTATTTATGTTAAGCATACCTTAGTGTTCTCTATTTCGTCGAAAGTTCCACCTCTTTCGGTACGGAAAAATCAACCGTAAAACATGTAAATGCCCTAAATTCTAAAAATTATGTACTTTTAGCGATGTTTCGATGTGATACGGTACAATGATCGCTGCTAGACCAGACTGTCCCTTCAAAAAATACTGGGTGGGCACAGTTATTGGTCTCATTAAATAATATTTTACTAACCGGTTGGCTGAGTGGTTAGAGACCCTAACTGCGGAGCCAAGGGTCGTTGGTTGAGTCACATATTAGTGTACATTAACGTGTTTATTTTTTACGTGGCTGGGTGTACAAGTGTTAATATATGTATATATTAAAAAAAAAAAAATTTAGTATGTATATTAATATTTTATTTTGTGATATAGGATAATATTATTTAATTTGTGTGTTTACTTTAGCTTTAAGATAATTTGTAACTCATGAAATATGGACCCTAGTCTGAAATAAATGTTTATTTATTATTTATTTATGAAGACGTCACACACGTAAGATTGAACGCGGATGAATCATATTGGCGCGAACTGAAAGAAGTGTTAACTATAGTAATCCATTTGTAATGTGGATTTATATCTAATATATATTATTAATAACATTATATATATTTAACCATGGTTTGAATCCGGGCACAATGAGTTTTTCTGACTTAAGTACACATTATCACTGACACCGTGCTTCGGAGGGCACGTTAAGCAGTCGGTCCCGGACGCTGTCAATAGATGGCGGTCGTTACAGTTCCCAACCCGCAGTGGAGCAGCGTGGTGGACTTAAGCTCCAAGCCCCCCTCCTCACCCTGGGGGAGGCCTAAGCCCCTGCAGTGGGGTAAAAATGGGCTGATGATGATATATTTAACGTATATATATATATACGTTCGGTCTAAAACATACATCCAAAAAATACGTTTATTCCTAACGGACCATCCAAGCCGTCGTATTTAAAATATGTCGAACTACATATTTTAAAAGCTTGAGACGTAAAATTTCATATGTGATAAATACTAGTTTAAAACTTTCTATCCCTATTCTCTATTTCTTTATTAGTATTATAAATGCAAAAGCGTATTTGTTGATTTGTTAGTTTGTCCTTCTTTCGTGCGGCAAGGAACAACGTATAGACGTGATTTTAGACATAGATATTATAGTATATGAGTTGGAGAGTGGCTGAGATTAATTTTATCTAGTAATAAGGCGTTGTTTTCTGTGATATTGTATACGCGGTTTATAACATAGTCCTGTACTATATGTATGAATTCGATTAGCTGCCATTAGATAGCACTAATTAATATCAGTTGCAAATTTATTTTAATTGTATATGGTTCGGAATGCATATTTATTGAATTTACTGTAATTTACACCGTGTAAGTGGATATGGTTATTTTGCTGTAGATAGTGAACCCATTCCCATGTACCCTCGAATTCCTGGATACGGTTTTGTTCAGGTTTTATTATTCTTCATGCTAAGACGGCTGAATGGATTTTTATGAAATTAAGTTGGAAGATGTCTTATTATTAATATTATCTTAAAGTATGGAAGAATAAACAGTTCCTGTGGCACAGCTAGTCCTTATGCTAAAATGGCTATACGGATTTTAATGACATTTGGTACAGAGTTTTCTTAGGTAGTTAATTTTCAAAATTTTCTAGAAAATTCACAATATCCTGGATCATCGCGTCACTTTAGCGGTCTTGGTACAATTGTGTAATCAATATGGGCGAAGCCACGGTCAGAAAGCTATTTTTAAATAAAGTCGCAATTTAAATTACAATTTAAATTTAATTTAATTTAAATTTTAATATAGGTATTAGATTTAAAGCTGATGATTGTTTTTTTTTAATTTTTAGTTCGATGTTTTATAATTTTTTTTAAAAATATTTATTTTTTTTATATATTTTTAACGCCCTCTTCTCTCCTAGTCCAAATTATTGAAAATTTTCTCTCACATTTGATACCATTCTGAAATCTTATATTGACTCATCTGGGATACAGTTTCGCTGTTCTCTGACTAACAAACTGTTTAATATTAGGGTGTAAACTCTGTCGTTACATGTGTATGTGAATGAGTGAGGTGATGGATGTGGGTGTGTAGGCGTGGGTGTGAGTGCGTGTGTTTGCGCGCGTGTGTTTGTGTGTGTGTGTGTGTTGAGAACTCTTGGACTTTCTCGAGTCGTTCAGCAATGATACTCTATATGAGAAGGTTTTGAAATAAATGCACTATAAAATGGTGAAAATCTCGTGCAGTTTGATTCAATATAATTTGGATCATAATTGAACCATAGAGTAAATTGATTTGACAGCAGCGTTTGATTTTAATAGAGACATAAATGTCAGTACACAGTATAAAAGTGACAATTCGCATTTTTGGTGGGTTGAAACCGGTGTGCGGGGATTTCTCGGGGGTGAAGAGTGCAGCGCGGGGACCTTGCGCACTGAAGCTTGGACTAAAACTCCTCATCATGCACCGGCTATCTATGTAGTATAAGTGGTTAGACGGTAAACGCAGAAGAGGGCTTCTAGTCAATTCGTACTTTTATCGATTGAATAGACAACAAGACAGACATCCTATTTTATATATGTATAGACTAAAACTTTTCAGCAATCAGTCTATTATAAAATGAGATGTATATTTCAATCATCCGACCTAATCACGTTATGGTATGTCCAAAATAAAATATAGTGAATTTAAAATTCTATATCGATTAAGTACTGAGAAAAGCAAAACACAGTCGTAACAGACATGGCCTCTCTATATAGCAAAAACACGACACAATTTCTCTGATTACATAATTTTCATTTTACTTTTACTATTAATACTTTACTAAAACTGGAACATCAAAATCCATGAATGTTAGAAAAAAATAAAATATGTATGTTATAGGCATTCTATTCTGCTGGATTTAATCTATATATATACCTACGTATGAATACGTGAAGAAAATGCTTTAGACCCCTTTTTAACTATACTACGCGCACGGAGGAGTGAGATTCGGCATAGTTAAATTTTATACGCCGTAGGAGTGCAGAAAGCTAAAATCTATATACTGGTCGAGTTTTTGAGATGGGACTGTATAGCCAAATCTTGAACTACGAGAAATAGCGAAAAGTGTTCAAAGGATTCATGAGCTCGATTTTTGAGGAAATAAAATTGCATTTTCATATTGTTGAAAAATATGTTACTTTAACAGGGAATCAAACCACTTTAAGTGGTTTCCCAGGCGAGTTATAAGATATCAGAATGGTATCAAATGTCAGAGAAAATTTTCAATAAGTTGGACGGGGAGAGAAGAGGGCGACAAAAATATATAAAAAAATAAATATTTTAAAAAACAAATTATAAAACATCGAATTAAAAATTAAAAAAACAATCATCAGCTTTAAATCTCAATAGTATAGGCATTAAAATTTAAATTAAATTAAATTTAAATTGCGACTTTATTTGAAAATAGCTTTCTGACCGTGGCTTCGCCCATATTGATTACACAATTGTACCAAGACCGCTAAAGTGACGCGATGATCCGGGATATTGTGAATTTTCTAGAAAATTTTGAAACTTAACTACCTAAGAAAACTCTGTACCAAATTTGATTATCTATATATTGAAAACTTTGTAGGTACCCCTTTTGTAGTGTGAGATTTGACATAGGAAAAGTTAATATGGAAAAGGAGTTCCAAAAGCTAAAATCTATATGTACCTAATGTGCGTTACAAATATTGTCATTCATACGAGTTTAATAGTCTGTCTTTTGAAACAGTTTGTATTGACTTTCACCTATTTATTATTGGTAGTTTCAAAAAAGTATTTTAAGTAAATTTATAAAACTATATATATATAAAATCATCATGTATAAAGAATGAAAGATTCACTTAGGAGAACTTTACGGCATTACAACATTTTCAAAATAATCACGTGAGCACTTTTGCTAATGAAATTGGTAAAGGCGTTCCGATGCACGCAAATATAGCTATTCTACTCATGTACTACGGCATATTTATGTTGTGCTCGTCTCATTATGTCGCTTTGTACTATATGTTGCCCTAGTGTAATAGTCCGGGAGTCGGCGACCAAGAATAGTCACGAGTTTCAAAAATTTGAATTTTCGACACGAGCACATTCGTGTACTTACATTTAGTCAACTATATGGGTGTATGATTCGAGTTAATCCTTCTGAATATCGTCAGTTTCTTAAATAATGTACATATATGAATTTGTTTCAATGAGTTCTCTATACCAGAGTCCGCGCGATGAATCTATCCTCTATATGCTATATGGCCACGTTCTTATACTCTTTTGTACAAGAAAGTGAATGAATGTTTATTTTATTTTTATTTATTGAATATGATATCTAAGAAAATAATTTTCTTAGGCAAAAATTCAATCACTTCGTCAGCCCATTTTTACCCCACTGCAGGGGCTTATGCCTCCCCCGGGGTGAGGGGGGCTTGGAGATTAAATCCACCACGCAGCTCCACTGCGGGTTGGGGATTGTAACGACCGCCATCTATTGAAAGCGCCCGGGAGCGACTGCTTAACATGCTTTCCGAGGCACGGAGTCAGTGATAGTTATGTACTTAAATCAGAAAAACTCATTGGTACACGCCCGGATTCAAACCATGGCCCTATGGCCTTATAAATTTCAGACAGGTTCGTAGCGCTTTAGGCTATCACGATATCTCACACGAAAAATTCAATGAAATATACTAATATATTATTTTAAATACACGTAATGCAAGAAACACATTTATCTTGTTTTAATAATATGTTTCTCGACGCATGTTTTGAAATTTTATAAAGAGACGCGTTTCGTTAAATCTATTAACTACGAATTATACTCACACGACGTTTTTTTATATCAATATTATGTAAATATTCAGTCTTTTTTAACATTCTTAAATGATATTAAATCAGAATGTGGACCGAATGAGATGTATTTGAAACCATTTCCACGTAATTTTTTTTAGGTATCTACAATATTTTTTCTAAATAGGGTATTGACTTTTAAGCTACATTTAGCTTATATAAAACATTACTACGTTAAAGTGTTGTATGTTAATAGACAACTAGAATATAACTATAGGGAATACTCATGAAAACAAACAAAAATTGCATAATCAAACTAGCACTGTAGCTACTTAATTTTTTAAACTGACTTCTATTTGCCTTGAGATTCCATTGCATACCACAATCGTTAATTTTTTAAATTATGATAGACCATTTGTTACTAACAAAATACAGTAATGTAACACGAATATGCATTTCACCTTGGCCATGGCACGAACGTCCATAGGCAGATAGTCGCGGAAGACGACGCGGCGGCGCCGACGCGACATGCCGGCCACCCGCCCGCCCTACGCACACTGCCGGCTGGACTGGAAGGTACAAACGCACTAGGGGTGGGCTTAACGCTGGGCCTCGATACCAGAGCTTATGAATGAAGACTAAAAGCTACTCACCGATTACGTTGTTATATGTTTGTGAAAATAAAAAGAGATTTGGTTTTGTAACATGAAATGTATTTTATTTTAGTTAAAATAATATATGTAAGTACAACCATGGCGTACGATATTAAGTAATTGGTATTTAAAGATATTAGAGCACGTAATCAAATTTTTTGTAGCTTGTGGTACAAACACAAAAAACTTTAGTCAATAGGTACTAAATAAAAAATCTATACTTAGAAGTTGGTAAAAATTTTGTCCACATTTACAACTTTGATTATCGATTATTACAGATAGCTTCTGTAGTGTAGTGTAGCACGGTTAAAACAGACTATGAACAATTGATGGGATTTCTTAGAAAGCGCCACAATGTTTGGACAATGTAATATATAAGGGGCACTTAACAGCCGACTGGGAGTAGAGTAGTAACAACGTAATTAAGATCGCAGATAAATACGGAGTGGACTTCGAAAATTGTTGAAAAATATAAGTGAGTACATGAAATAAATATAGGGAACCCTGTGTTGCAATACCTTGTAGATTTATGAGTACCTACTTAGAAATTACTTCTAGCTATTGTCACATTTGTCAAGTCGAAAAAGTTTCCGTTTCATAGGTAGGTACTTTTATTTCATCATCTACAACTTTATAATTTAGTGTGTACTAGAAATTGTGAAATACATTGTGATTTCCAAATTTAGTTTCAATAAATTGACCTTTCGATTTTTCGATATTTTATTTTTCGATTATATAAAATATATATCCTTGTCGCATCACTGGCGTCACCCTCCGCACGGATTTTGCCGCCTTTCTGTCTCGCGCTGCCCTCGAACATTTGTAAACATAACGGAATATACCATGACTTACTGAAACCATAAGTTATATATCGAATATTTATATCAAAACATATATCAATATGCATAGTATATTATACTACTCCCATAAAGTAAATTAATTTGACAGCAGCGTTTGGTTTTAATAGAGCCATAAATGTCAGTTCACAGTATCCAAGTGACATTACGCAATTTTAGGGGGGTTAAACCAGCGCGTGGGGATTTCTCGGGGGTGAAGAGCGGCACGCGGGACCTTGCGCACTGAAACTCGGACTTAAACTCCCCATCTTACACCAGCTAGTTATAGTATGAGTGGTTAGACGGTAAACGAACAAGAGGGCTTCTAGTTAATTCGTAATTATATGTCTAAACAGCTTGATCGATTTCAACTTTTGACATTTCCTTTGATTCGTCTTAACTGTGGGAGTGACAAGAAGTATATAATATTTAAATATGGGAAAAATAAATTTTTTGTCCCTCTTTCTTTATTGACTTCTATTTTTTATTTTAGCGATATGTCCAATACGAAATATAAGACTTTTTATTCCCATATCGTGTATTTATATGTACACATTCATGTTACCATTTTGACACGAAATACAAAAAGTTTTCTTTATAGTTCAAGTTCAGTTCACTGCGAGTAACTAAAGTTCAAAAGTAACCTATTCACGTAACTAGACAGAGTACCTAACTACGGAATTAAGAATCTGAGTCGGTGATAGACTTTTGGGAAATGAGAAAATGTTTTTTTTCTCTTTGATTTGTTACATTATTTATTCCTTTCATATTTAACTATATATGTAATAGCTATGTATCGTATTTTAAATTTTCTAGAATATAAACACTGAACAGTTTTTGTTTTTGGTCAACTTTTGAAAATAGCATCGTTTTTTTTTCACGAATCACTATTTTGTCAATTTTTTTTTTAAATCAACAAAATCGGTTAAGTGATTCTTCAGTTATTTATATACAAACGAACGAACAGATAAAACTAAGAACAAGAAATTTTAATAAAATATTTTTGGATTCGTGGATGTTTAATTAATTGTTCCCTTTATTTATTTGAAAAATATTTTCAATGTATAGACATCATTGGTTACTATATTATAATTTTATTATAATATGAATATATAACATACATATGTATTGCATAATATAATATGGTAAAATATTAACGTTATTACTCATATAAATACAGAGACAAAAGCCTTATTAAGCGAAAAGTTGTTTGTGCCGCAGAAAACTCATATGAAGATGATATCATATTGTTTCAGGGACTGCTTATCTCAATGAAAGAGCATGGCTAGGTGTCGCCTTTCTGTCTATCGCCGGCAATTCCTCCAACTTTATTGTCAAAGAGATTATATGTATTATTTAAAAATAAAAATCTAACTTACGTGAAAAACAAAATTGATACATTATTAACTGATCGGTGATAAAAAATATCTAGTTTGGCGTCAAAGTTCGTGAAACCATAGTGACATGATTTATCTAAAAGGCATTTTCACGAACAACTGAAGCGCGCATTTGACGACGTTACAAGCGCGCCTTAAGTAGCATAAGTAGCATTTGAATATCGGATTGCTGAGTACAATCGAAAGAAGGGAATGGAGAAAATTATGACAAAATAACCAGGTGCGAATAGGCAATCAAATCGAATTACCTTGGATAAACCTACACAGGCATATTCATGAAAGTTTTGGTGTTTGTTTAAATTGTCTGTTTGTGATGTTATAACTTGAGAATCGACAAAACGTTCAAATTGATTTCATGGTTATAGAATTTAAATGAGCAAGTGTCGAAATATTTTACATCAAGCTAGTAAACCACGAGGCATGTAGAACTAAAATATTCAATAAATTAGACAAATGGAAGCACCTCGAACTACATTATACCTAGCGCTGATGCTCATTGCAGACGTGGATATAAAATAATTACTCACTAGGGTTGTGCACATCGACACATGCCATACGCTTTATCGATGGTTACAGTGAAAAGACAGTCCAATTAATTGGTTTCTATTTTCTTATCTCTTTTCATTGAGTCTAATTTAGTGGGGAATCAACCATTTAGGGAAATTGCTGCAAAGTCTACGCGAACGTAAATGAACAGTAATGGAGAATTTTAAATCAGCGAACCTTCAATGGTATTATATTGATTTGTAGTTTCAATATCTATTATTAATAGGTTGAAATCAAAGAAACCACTCATAAGATCCGTAAGTGCAAGTAAGAAAACAAAATCATCGATCCCTTTTCCGCGTTTTATAGCCGCCTCTGCCACAAACGTTGGCGCTACGCATAACTTATTTAAAATCGATTTACTAACAGGGTTCGTTCTTCTTCGAATTTTCTTATCGTACAAATTCAACCCCGATTTTTATCACAGACATAATAAAAACTCTAGACTCCCTAACACTGAACAATCATTGAAGCACCGCAATGGCGGCCGCGTACGTATGTGTGTGGAACTTCGCAGCGTAGTTGCAGTCGGTGGACTTACATTTTTATTTATTAATTACAAAAGAGTATATCAAACATATACGAATATAACCCTCAAAAACCAATAAATGGTTTGTCTGTGGTTGTGAGTTCGCGATGACAATATGTGGATCGTAAATAATTATCACTACATAGTATGTTAGACGACCGCTTAGCCTAGTGGGTAGCGACCCTGCCTACGAAGCTGGAGGTCCCGGGTTCGAATCCCAGGTCGGGTCAGTATTAATATGATGAATATTGATACTGGTACCGGGTCTTGGTTGTTATATGTGTGTGGCGTCTTTGCAAAAATATTTATATATGTATATATTATAAAGAATATTTAAGTATGTATATCAGTTGTTTAGTAACCCATAACACAAGCATAATACTTGCTTACTTTGGGACTAGATGACGCTGTGTGGGAAGTCCCATGTATTATTATTATTATTATTATTATTATTACTATTATTATAGTATAAAATAAAGTCGCTTCCCGTCTGTCTGTCCTTATGTATGCTTAGATCTTTAAAACTACCCAACGGATTTGGATGCGGGTTTTTTTAAATAGATAGAGTGATTCAAAAGGAAGGTTTATATGTACATAACATTCATATGTAGTAGACAAACACTGAAAATTTTAGAGGTAGCTAATGTGATGTCGTTAATAAACACATTTTTGCGCTTACATTGCAAACGCTGGCTGAAACCTACGAGATAGATCAAAATAATGTACTACAGTATTTTACACCTTAAAAAGGTGTACAAAGAAGACCGCGATGGTATATGTCTATCACTTAGGGATAACCCCCAATAACCACTTTTTTTCCAAAAAAAATGGGGTAAATAAGTACTCGAGCACAGAAAAGATTTTCGCGGTATCCACTTTATTGTTACTTATCACCAGATGGCCCTGTGATAGCATTTCTTTTTCTACAAGCAGAAATGATATACAAATTTAGTCCACGCAGGCGAAACCGGGGGCGGTGGCTAGGCTTAGCATAAAAAGAAATCGTGTAAAATACGCAAAAACAACAAGCAATGCATTATTACAAAACTCAAGGTGATATAGTGCGTAGGTACAAAATCGGTTGCAGTAGGTTACAAAACGTGATTGAAATAAAATGTAGTATATTATATCATACTTAAAAAATAATTATTCAATACTATTTTTATTTGAGCCACGAATGCAGTTTTTAATGTCCATGGACAAGTCATTCATTAGTTTAGGTACTTAACGAAGTAGTGAGATGTTCTTTTGGCACAATTATTTAAAAAAAACTGTTATGAGTGTATTCGAGTTGACACGTGCGTACAATTCAAGCTGACTTACTAGGGGTGCGTCAGTAGTTAATTGGTGATGTTACGTCCGGGCAACTGCTAGGTTAATGACTTAAAGTTATTTTTCGTATACAATGAAACTTAAATACCACAATAAAAAAATATTTGAAATTCCATTGACGAGTGTCAAGATTATCTATGTCTATATATCTATGTTTGATAGATAGCAAAAACTAAAAATACTATGTTGAAAGATATGAAGCTATACTATAGAGAAGATTATTTGAAACACAAGGCGTATTGACAATATTCAATGTCTCTGTGAGGTTTTAATGCCCCTATAGGTACCTACGGGTAATTTTTTCATTACTGCGCATAATTTTTCATATGATTCAGTAACGTGAATAGAACATACGTTTAAAAAAATCGAAGTTTTATTTTTCATAATTTTTTCAACCTGTCCGATACAATTAATCTTAAAACGTGGACATAATTCCTGGAGGATGATTGCGCGGGATGGGCGCGCAGGGACGAGGCGGGTCTCGACAGTGTGAGTAGGGTGATACGACTGGACGCATTTTTATGGATACATTTAATCAATTTTAGTTTTTTTATTTTTATTTTTGGATAAATAGATAAATATTATATTTTTATTTTCACAGAGATAAAAAAAATTGTCCTGTGTAATGAATGTAAAATGTAATTATGCTTATTATAACAAGAAATATTTATATTTTAAGTCATTGCCTATTTGTTTTCACGTAGGAAAGTAATCGTTTGGGTCAATATCACCCAGGCTGGGTAAGATTAAAGTAGTACTCCCATATTTCCCAAAAAGTATGATTACTTCGCCAATACGCTAATCCTTGTTATTTGATAACGTATAATCAGTTCGCAGTAAAATTTAGATTGTTCGAAATTAATTCTATTAGCGATAAAGAAAAATAACTTTTAATAAATTATAATTGGCTACGCCGCATCCCTAATTCTCGTTTCCTCACTACCCGCTTTTTCCTTTACAGTCAGTCCGCTGTTGTCTTTCCTATGTGACGCACTGAAAATATAAAACGCTAAACGCATAATCGCTTATCGCCTAAAACTCATATAAAAACCTAATAATATTGTGTAACAAACGCTATAATATATAAACTGTGGAGTGTGCCCGATTACGTGTTGGTGCCGCGCCGCCGCCTGACTGGAGGAGCTCCTGGCTGACAGCGAAGACTTATATGTGTGTTGCTGCGTCAAGGTCAGTCCCTTTAGTCTTTCCTCTCCTTTCGCTATCGCCCCTCGCTATACCTATAAATACAGTCCACTAAAACGCTCACGCTTCAGGAGTGAGCCCAGACGAAGTTCAAAGAAGAACTCGTGGGCGCCTTCAAAATAATATGGTCCTTCGATCCGAAGGTTTAAAAAATAATATGTTCCTTCGAACCGAAGGTTTAAAAAATAATTTGTTCTTCTGAACACGCCCGCTTCATAAAATTCTGGTCTTTACCAAAAGTTTTAAAATAACTCGCTGCACGCTTCCCTTCATACAATTCTTTTAAACTACGCTATTCTTACTCTGTCAGTCTTTACTGAACAAGGTAGATTCCATTTCTCGCACGAAACGCTTTATTAAAATATAAAATTATTTTATATCAAATTTTTATCTAAGAATTTATAATTATTTCGCTTTGTAGGTAGGTAAACATCGCGTCGCATCTACGCGCGTACCTTGTGTGTGCGTGCCGCGTGTGCATGTTACAGGCAGTAATTGCGACATTTATTGAATCGTCTAGTTTCTTACGTTTTCAGTTTTAATTCTTTTGATTCTATTAATATATTTAACTTCAAATATGCCTACAAAAGGTAAAGTAAACCTGCAAGAGGAAGATATTAAAATACAAATAACGATGCTAACTGCGCAACGTGAATCAATGTTTGGTCGGTTGCAATACATCTATAATTACGCAAAAAACGCCTTTGAAGATATAGTAGCAGAAGAACTGTTTTTGTCCAGTATTATTACATTGGAATCGATTCGCGATGAATTTTCTGATTTAGTAAAACAAATCAATTTGCTTGAGCTGACTGTGAATCCTGACGCGGTACCTAATTTTCAATCTTGGAATGCGTTTGATGATTTATATTGCCGTATTAAGCGGGTCGAAAGCAAAATTAACGCTCTTAAAGTTCCTCAGTCTACATGCAACGATACTGGTAACAATTCTGAAAACAAGAAAAGTACTATAAAATTACCTAAGTTGGAGTTATTGTCGTTTTCTGGTGATCCTGTTGAGTGGCCAATGTTTTATGAAAATTTCAAAAATACTATTCATGTAAACGAAAACTTAACAGATCACGAAAGAGTGCAATACTTAATAGGAAAACTTTCTGGTCGTGCTTTATCAGTGTGCTCCGGAATGACTCCCACTGGGGAAAATTACGAAAAGATTTGGTCAACTTTGGTTAAAAAATATGAGGATAAACGTTGTCTCGCTTCCGCTTATTTGGATCAATTATTTAATTTTAAAGCTGCTAGTTACGCTTCTTCAAAAAATATAGAATTATTTTTAAATAAATTCGCCGCCGCAGTCGCTAGTTTGAAATCTTTGAAATTGTCTGATTTAGCGGATTTCATATTACTCCACGTAGCACTTAAGAAACTGGATTCGGAAACATCGCGCGCCTTTGAAATGTTAAAACGTGACGAATCCATACCTACGTATAATAGTTTAATCGGTTTTCTTCATGAACAATCCAAAATATTGGATCGTACGCCTTCTTCTATATCTACTACTTCTGCCCCGCCAAAGAAGTATGGTAAAAATAACGCAGAACAAAATTACTCGAAGCCTACGCATTCATTTGTCGTAGTGGATAATGCTTGTGTGTGCTGTAAACAAACCACACATACACAATTATATAAATGTGATTCTTTTAAACGCCTTTCAATTAATGATCGTATTAATTTTATTAAAAAACGAAATGGATGTTCTAATTGTTTGAGTTTATATCATGTAAGTTTCGCTTGTAAATCTACGGTTTTATGTCGCTACTGTGGATGCAAACATCATTCACTTTTATGTAGAAAAATGAAGTCGCATACGGAACCGCAAACCGTAAACGTTCGTGCGGAATTCTCTGAAACGCTGAAGCACTCCGCTGCGGCCGGCGGCCCCGCTAACCGGTTTCAGACGCCTGCGCCCACAGTGGATGCGTCACACGATAATAAAATATCTCTTTGTAATATTAAATCTAGTTCTGAACGCTTGAACACTTGTTTATTAGGAACTGTTCAATTAAACACTGAAGATAACTTGGGTAACTTACATACTATTAGAGGTCTAGTGGACACAGCTTCACAAAATAATTTCATAACCGCAGATTGCTGCAAATTATTAAATTTACGCTATAATAAAATTACTAGATCTGTCGTTAAGGGCATAGGTGACTCCGCTAGTTCAATTAAGGGCATGTTAACACTTAAAGTGTCATCATTAATAAATAAAAATATTAAATATTCTATTAACGCTTTTGTAATCGATCGAATTACGGATAAAATACCTACCGCTCATATAAATACTACTTCATTTACCTATTTAAATAATGTTACGCTCGCTGATAAATATTACTCGGTTCCGGGTGATATCGATCTTTTGTTGGGGGGTTCGATGTTTTCACAAATTTTACTGTCGGGCCGTGTAACGGGGCCTCCGGGTATGCCGACAGCTTTCGAGACTGTCTTCCGTTATATGATTATAGGCAATGTAGATATTGAAAATAATCCCAGTAACATATCTCTTGCTTGTTGCGCTGTTACTCAACCCTGTATAAATACGATTTTACAAAAATTTTGGCAACTTGAAGAAGTTCATACCGCGCCTGTCCTTAATGCTGAGGATCGTGAATGCGAAATTATATTTAAAGATAATTTGTCGCGAGACAAGTCTGGACGCTACAGCGTCGCGCTTCCCTTTTCGCGCGACTCTGCTTCTTTGGGTGACTCGTATACAATCGCTAAAAATAGATATTTTTCTTTGGAACGAAAACTTAATGCTTCGCCTACTTTGCGCTTAGAATACAACGCGGTTATCAAAGAATATTTAGATAAAAATTATATCTCTCCAGTTTATGATGATAATATTAAAAGTGGTTATTACATCCCTCACCACGCCATCGTGCGTCAAGACAAAACCACGACGAAGTTGCGTATAGTGTTAGACGCGAGTGC
The DNA here is from genome assembly GCA_949709985.1 of Luffia ferchaultella. Classification (NCBI taxonomy): domain Eukaryota; kingdom Metazoa; phylum Arthropoda; class Insecta; order Lepidoptera; family Psychidae; genus Luffia; species Luffia ferchaultella. Next base: position 7,624,515 of record OX453241.1, read on the forward strand.
CAAAACCACTTCTGGCCTATCACTCAACGACATATTATATACAGGACAAAATCTACAAAATGACTTATTTTTAATATTACTCATGTTTCGCTTTTATAGTATAGCTTTCTCAGCAGACATCAAGCAGATGTATTTGCAAATTTTGGTTCAGGAAGAACATCGCAAATTTCAAAAAATGCTTTATCGTTACAACTCTACGGAACCTCTCGTCACGTATGAGTTCAATCGCGTCTGTTTTGGATTACGTAGTAGTCCCTATCTCGCTATGCGGGTCGTACGCGAATTGGCCGCCGAAGAACAAGACACATACCCGCTCGCCGCGGATCTTGTACCGCGCGCCGCCTATATGGACGACGTGTGTTATTCTGTTCCCGCGCTACCTGACGCACTCAAACTTAAGAATGAGTTGCTGGGTCTCTTCAAGGCCGGGGGCTTTGATTTGGTAAAATGGTCTAGTAATTCTGCTGAATTGTTAGATTCGTTGTCCGAGTCTTATCGCTACCGTTCGGCTGTTCAGTTTGAACAGGATCAACATTTAAAGATTTTGGGACTTCAGTGGTCTCCGTCTACTGATGAATTTAGTTTTGTCGTGTCCATAGAGGAGCGACTATGTACAAAACGAAATATTTTGTCCGTCATCGCTCGTCAATATGACATAATTGGGTTTATCGCACCGGTCATATTATTTGCTAAGGTTCTCATCCAGCAGCTTTGGCTTTTGAAATTGGACTGGGACGAACCAACGCCGCCGCACATTGCTGAAATTTGGCATAAATATATTTCCGAACTTCCTGAATTAGCTAAATTAAAATTCCCGCGTCATTTAGGTGTAACTGGAAATTCAAAAATTTCTATAATCGCTTTTTCTGACGCTAGTGAAAAAGCTTATGGCGCAGTTATTTATTTACGCGTATCTAACGCTAACAACCCGCCTATTATACGTTTGGTTTGCGCGAAATCTAAAGTAGCGCCTCTTAAAGTTGTTTCTATCGCTCGCTTGGAGTTGTGCGCTGCGCTACTTATGGCTAAATTAACGCGTCTAGTCATCGACACATACGCTCCTCGTCATAATATTGACGATATTTATTGTTTCACCGATTCTATGGTGACTCTATGCTGGATCCACTCGTCTCCGCATAAATTTAAAACATTTGTTGCTACGCGAATTACAAAAATTATTGATACGCTTCCTCCGCGACATTTTTATCACGTAAATGGCGTCGATAATCCGAGTGATTGTTTGTCTCGTGGTATCACACCTTTACGCTTAATTGACCATCCATTATGGTTTAATGGTCCCTCATGGCTACAGCAAGAACCTGAAAGTTGGCCTATTAAAAGGTTCAAACCTCCTGATAATATAGAAATACCCGAATCAAAGGTAATCGCTTTGGCTACGTCGGCCGAAGAAGAACCTCATACTTTGTATACGCTATCACAACGCTTTTCTTCGTGGAACGCTCTACTTCGCTCTATTATTTACATTTATCGCTTTTTAAAGAAACTACCTCGCGCTGAAGTAATTACCAGTTCACAATTTGATTTCGCTGAAACTCAAATAATTAAGGTTATGCAATCTAAATATTTCGCTGACGATATAAAATGTTTAATTTCAAATAAAAACTGTTCGCCTCAAATCAGAAAATTAAACCCATTTCTAGATAAATACGGATTGTTGCGCGTTGGTGGACGCCTGCGTAATGCAGACTTATCCTATGATCAGCAGCATCCTATTTTATTACCTCGAAAGGACTATATTGTCGATCTCATAATAAAATATTATCACGAGAAACATTGTCATACTGGGCCGCAACTACTTATGTCTATACTTAGACAACGCTATTGGATTTTATCTTGTCGAAACACCGTTCGCAAAATTATTCATCAATGTTACTTTTGTTTTAAGGTTAATCCAAAAAATACATTTCCTATGATGTCTGATTTACCAGCTTGTCGTGTACAGCAAACTAAAGCTTTCACGCATACAGCTGTAGATTATGCAGGTCCAATCAGCATTACGCCTTATAGAAAACGCGGTGTTCGTCCTATAAAATGCTATTTGTGCATATTTGTGTGCCTCGTAACGCGCGCTGTACATATAGAGATAGCCTCAGATCTGACAACGCACGTATTCATTTCAGCTTTTAAACGTTTTCTTGCCAGACGGGGTGCGGTTTCGTGTATGTACTCTGATAACGGTACGACGTTTATAGGAGCAAAAAATACGCTTAAGGAACTCTATAAATTTTTATGTTCAGAAAATTACAATTTTTCATTTGCAAAGGAGTTATCAGAAAACAGAATCACCTGGAAACTCATACCTCCACGCAGTCCTCATTTTAATGGACATGTCGAGACTTACGTCAAAGCGTTTAAAACTCATTTGTTTCGCGTAATAGGTTCGCAGATTTTAACATATGAAGAATTGTTGACAGTATTGGTGCAAATAGAGTGCGTACTGAATTCGCGTCCGCTTACGCTATTGAGTTCTGATCCATCGGAGCCTTCTGCTCTAACGCCCGCGCATTTTTTAATGTCAAGTCCAATAAAACATTTACCTTTTGTAGATGAGACAGAGTTTTCTAGTAATTTAGTAAAACGATATAAGCTTTTGGATAATATGGTACAATCTTTTTCAAAAAGATGGAAGTTAGAGTACTTACATCTTTTACAAACGCGTGAGAAATGGAATACACCTTCTAAACCAATCGAAAAGGGTACGATTGTAATAGTAATGACTGATGATACCCCTATCCTTCATTGGCCGTTGGGCGTAGTAGTTTCTACATTCCCAGGAGTCGACGGAGTAGTCCGTGTTGCGTCAGTTAAGACTGCAACTGGAATTTACAAGAGACCAGTCGTGCGTCTCTGTCCTCTACCCACGCAATAGCAATAATTTAATTTAACTTATTCTCCACTTTCTTTGTTAAATTTTAAGTTTATTTTAATATTTTTCTTTTGTTTTTCCTTGTGCAATTGAAAGCGAGTCTTTCAATGGCCGGGGGCAATGGCTACGCCGCATCCCTAATTCTCGTTTCCTCACTACCCGCTTTTTCCTTTACAGTCAGTCCGCTGTTGTCTTTCCTATGTGACGCACTGAAAATATAAAACGCTAAACGCATAATCGCTTATCGCCTAAAACTCATATAAAAACCTAATAATATTGTGTAACAAACGCTATAATATATAAACTGTGGAGTGTGCCCGATTACGTGTTGGTGCCGCGCCGCCGCCTGACTGGAGGAGCTCCTGGCTGACAGCGAAGACTTATATGTGTGTTGCTGCGTCAAGGTCAGTCCCTTTAGTCTTTCCTCTCCTTTCGCTATCGCCCCTCGCTATACCTATAAATACAGTCCACTAAAACGCTCACGCTTCAGGAGTGAGCCCAGACGAGAATTAGGGATGCGGCGTAGCCAATAATATTTATTTCGTAATTTCGTAAAGGAACACTATATAAAATAAACTGTTTATTTATTTACTCCAGATGACGTAAGTGAATCTCAAAATATACAATAGAAACGGTTTATTAAGATTTATTATATACTAAACCGCGACCGGAACTCAAGCCAAAACCGACTAGCTGTTAAAGATCTCGGCCATTACCGTCCATTTACCTGTTGGGCGGGGCTTATCACTGTGACGTCATAATACAATTTCCCTTGCGAGACGTTGTGAAAACGGCCGTTTACCTCCCTCTGTGACGTCAAGCGTAGCTACAACGGTGCGATTAATTCCATAGATATCACCTTTTATGTAATATCTATGGAAAATTCTATTTTTAGAACACAATTGAATTTGTAAATATATTCAGGTGGATATAGAATCTGTTTTGCGTTATCGTTAAAACGGGAAACGGCGCTTTCTGTCTCGTTGATGGAGGTGGGAGTTTAGTCGTCTCAAGAGTAAAAACTGCTTCGCTTAACGTGTGCCTCGTGTACAATGAATTTGAGTACGAATATGACTCTAATGTAATAACTTTTCCGTTAGAAATTTTAGGAAGGAGCGACAGCGGGCGTAACGGAAATGGGTGTCCAGCCGGAGGCCACTGACTGACTGACACAATCGTCAGTCGCCCGTGCGCTCAAGCACTAACACGATAACTTTGTAGCGCCATATTACAATATTTTAGTACTGGTTGATATTAAAAGAAATAATACGTATTTTAATCACCAAATATCTTAACATTAAAATGATAGTACATATAATAATTATGATATGAATGATAGACGTAGTTTATTGTGATACAACGGGTGTAGCTACACGATGAAAACCGGGGAAGAAAGATGGTATAAAGATTATTCTGCTACAAGCCGTTGACTAAATCGCAACGGTCGCTGTGTCCGTGTTTACTAAAATTGTTTCAATTTCATATTTTTTTTATTATTATTGTGTTTTTAACATAATAATAATGAAAACATACAGAATCTGTATATAATAATAAATTTAGGTTTTCTTAATTAATTAGTCTGTAAACAACCATATCAAGATTAATGCTAAATCGAACCCGATGAATGATTCCGGTTTTGGATTGATAAGTGCTCAAGTACACAATTGCCTTCCTATATGTTATACCTATGAACAAAAATGAAGTAATATTGGGTGTTTTACAAGATTCAATCCCTGTGCCCCTGAAGTGTTGAAAAACAGATTTACAATATTCACACAGGAATACGCGTAAGTTCGAAATACTTCATACACACTTCATAAAAATAAGGCCAATTTTTTTAATTTTAATCCTTAAACTAAATATTGGTTGAAAAAAGCCAGGATGTCCTCTAATTATAATAAGTTATGTGTTTAAAAAAATCATAAAATAAAAATATTGATGACACCATATGGTAGTAATATTGAATTGCATTTAATTTAGGTAATTTAAAATAAAAAAATTAAATGGGCTCGTCCGGGATTTGAACCCGGGACCTCTCGCACCCGAAGCGAGAATCATACCCCTAGACCAACGAGCCGTTATCCTCTAGTCTTAAAATAGTAGTAGAAAAGCAATACCCGCTACTGGCGCCGTGACGTAACAGCCAATGTTAATTCAAAAATTCAAACGTTTCACTTTCAACTTTTAAAATCGATGACATAATCTTAAATGATACTGTTCTCTTTTTGTCTCTATTTTTTTAATATAAAAGTTGAAAACACAAATTTTATATGTAAACATTATCATGTACCAAGTATTTAAAAGTGGATAGCGATGCGTTCAAACAAAATACAATAAAAGAACAAATGATATTATCTCTATGAAAACTAGAAGTAAGTAATTTTATATTTGGCCGCTATTGCCGGAAACGTAGGTTTATTTACAAGTTAACCAATGAACCCAATTGACGGAAGACAAGAAGCATAATTTTGCCAGATTTACCCCAAATTTACGAGGAAATAACGGCCATGCTGATGGTATGGTGAGTTATGAAGTCAAAACTAGGCGTTTTACAGCCAATGCATCTCAAAGGGAAATACGATGTTACTCACAAAATAAAATACGCTTGATTTTTCTTAAATTAAATCTATCAGTGGCGCACACTTTCGAAAATATGCACTAACAAGGGACAGCAGATAGCAGCTAATCGAGCCAAACTAACTAATCTATTCCAATGCCGTCGCAGAAATAGTGAAATATGATGTCGAAAGATGGAAGGGAAGTGCGTGAGCTCGCATCAAGGAAGGCACAGAGAAGTGAACAGTGTAGGTAAGTCTGGCAAAATCACCTCATGCGGGGGCTCCAGGTCGTCGTCGGGTGGCGGCGCATCGGGCGCCTGTCGCCACGCACGCCCGCTCCTGCCGCCAAGTGCACATGTCATTGTGGCTTACAGTTTACATTCGCATTGTTTTAGACTTTAGATAGTAGGTATGTATGTTTTTTTTTCTTGCTTTCACTCGATCAATTCGAATTTGAATATATTTGTAAAACCAAAAAAAAAATATGAGCCGTCATAGGACGTCTGGTAGATGTGTAACATTTCAAATTAAAAAAAATATTATATTGGAATATTTTTTAATTTAAATGAAAAAAAAATAATTTACTACTTGACTTTTTCAGAGTTAAATTTCATAATAATAAATTAACAATCGTGTAATTATTAACGGATTTATAAATAAAGTATTGAACTAATTGATACATAGGTGATATACATTGAGTGAAACGTGGCGAGATTTCCCTGAAAAAAAAAAAAAAACTACGGGAAGTTCCTAAGAACATATTAGTTACAGCACAGTCTAGTTAATACCCATACAGTCAGTCATCGAAGGCGTCTAAACAGAGTATGTACCGAACGGCATACTGTGACGATGTTGGTCGTTCGGTACTATCTAATAGGATATACGCGTCCGGTCGATTACAAAATATTAAAAATGGTACGTAAGGAATTGAAGTTTCACTAATTTCCACGGTCATAAGAACGGTAAGATTTTTAATATTTTTGTATTTTTAATGTTATTTCTAATTCGAATATTTTCGTGATGGATGACACAACAAAATGGCGGCCACGCCTTGTTTGTAATTTTTTATTTCTATTTTCTTTTTTCTTATTTCGTATTTCTTAGATATTGGTGTCACGTCTGAGGCTTTTAAATGTACTTAGTACAATTTTGATGTTATTTTTGGAATTCAAAATGGCGGCCGCGCTCTGTTTGTAATTTTTCGACATTGGTGTCAGGTAAGTTAATGAAAGGAGCTCAAAAAATATTTTAAAACCGGCCAAGTGCAAGTCGGCGCGCGCGCGAAGATCAATCAATGATACAAGACAACAAAGTGTAGTTTTTTACTTCTGGTCAAATAATTTGCATCATATACAGGTATATGATGATATTATCATGTTACAAAAAAAATAATTAAATAACTACTACCTTTAACGCGTGACAACCCTTACACAATCAAGAAGATGGCGGCTTTTTCGCCAACATCAAAGGCGATGACTGTTTGTATGGATATTATACTGTCGTTATAGTATTTCAATATTTTTGTTAAAATAATTTATGGCTTGAAATTTTCTTCCGCATTGCAAAAAAAAGAAAGAAAACATGCATGAGTTAGAATAGATGGTAAATAAATATACAATGAGTGTACGATAAAAGTCGGAAAGAGCCGACAAACTACGAATCTGCACGAATGACACGTCGCGACGTGCCACCGGAACTTTTTACTTCCAACCAAACGCGCCATTAGATGTTTCACATTAAAAAGAAAAGCAATTATTTATTGGTCAAATTAGTTAATTGATGAAAACGTCGTACATAAAAATACTATCAAAATAATTTTATCATTTTTTGATGTCCGTTGAGCTCTTTACATAAACCGTAATGACATCTAAGAACGATTTACGGCCAGTAAATACGATACAGTGTCGCCTTCGCAGGACGGCGGCATAAAACTGCCGCAGACAATAAAACGGACGTTTATTCCATCATAAAGGGTTCGATTGCGATACGGAATTAAAGTAGGAAAGCGGTTGGCGACCAGCCAGCGACGGCACAGTTCGTGAGAATGGATTTCTAAGGCGGTTTTCTTTGAGCTCGCATCGAGCGTTCGTCCGCGGACGCCTTTTGCTTTTTTGCCTTTGGAGAGTGCTATGCTCTTCACCGTTTTTCTGAGAGATTGCACACGGAGTAAGAGGACGTGGATAGGGCAGCTCTCGACTATAACAAGGCAAAACGCTCAACGAGATCTTCGTGGGGTGGGCAATAAGAGGAACAGAAAACTTAAACGTATTATTTAGGATGGGAAAAGACGAACGTTTTTGATTTCGCTTCGATGTAATGAGAGAACTGTATTCCCTTTTTATCGGTTACGAAATAAAATATTATTTTGGGTATAACACCTAATAATTTTATGCTATGTAATATATTAGTATCGAGTGAAAGTGAGGCCCGCGTAGTGACGTCACCTGCAGGCATCGTGCGGCGGCAGGCCCAGGCCGGAGTCCTCGGAGGGCGAGCGGTGCTCGGCCACCAGCGGCGCCTCCACGCCCGCCTCCTACAACAACAAGCCATCTCAGGCCCCCCGCAACCCGTAACCCAGTACCTCCATACGTTAGAATCGCCGTGAATTGTGGTACACTAGGAATAATCTGTCGTTTTTATTTCTATTTCTTATATATAGGTATAAACTTAAAATTATCTTTTAGTCCAGCCACGAATTTCCAAATATCAATATTTCTTATATTGATGGTTTCTTAAACTATACATATCGAAAGAAAAATGATTTAGATACATCTTGACTAAACCCTATGTCATATGTTGTCCGCTATTTTTAAAGATATTTTTTTACTCCTTTCTAATTTTTTCTTGCACCAGCTGCCATTTTAAACTAGACATAGAAAAATCTTTGTTTTCATTGGAAAAAAATTCTATACACAAAAAGTTCTCAGCAAAAATATTTTAAATAAATTCTACGCACAATATTGATCACTACTACAAAATTAAAATATATTTATGGAGGAAAAGGGATTTTTCATTTCTTACCAGCGATGAAGCACTACTTAATCACTTGCTACATACACTGACAGACACACTTTTTATCGACGAATAATAATTCAAATACTGACTTATACTAAACGTCATCTAATACGATTTAATAAATCAAAAAGAACATGCACACAAAAACTATAGGTTAGATAATTTTATAAATTTCCTTATCAAAAAAAGAAATTTATAGATTTTTCTATTTGGTTAGGAAATCTTTAAAGATCTATCTATATGTAATTTTACAGACTTTTTTAAAATAAATATATTTTTTTTAATTTTTTTAAATTTTGAATATTAATTTATAACGTGCAACAACGGTCTAAGTATTAAGAATAAAAGAAACTATAATGTATCGTAAACCTGACATAAAATAATTATTTTTATTTAGGTTCTTTTTGTGCAAATTTTTCAAGATATATTATTTTATGTCATGTTTAATGAGAGGGTTAATATAGAAGTTGAATTCACCCTCCTAGTTTACCTATTTTCATATAGAGAAGCCATTGAAATTTTGGGTATGTTATTAGAAAATCAAAATAACGAAGTCTATATTTATAACATTAACTCTGTCTACGTAGAGCTGAAATAAGTAATACTGGGAACTTGGTTATATTTCACTCATTCGAGCTAAGGCATATAATTATATATTATACAAATCGGTGTCTTGCAGTTGCGCTAATTCTTGTGAGGGATTGTCACAAAATACCTTGAAAATATAATTATATGAAAAAAGAAATACATAGTCGCCTCGTTTTGAAAATTCCCGAACTTACGAACGTGGCCAAAGCCAGAACGCAGTCTCTCTCCAGCTTGCCTTAATTTAATAGTAACATCCCTTTTTCACTTGAATTTGGCCCAAATCTATATAAGCTATGGTATAAACCGATTTATACGTAGTAATGTACGTCGTATGTATCATAGCATCTCTATATAGAAAAGCCATAGAATAAAAGCGCAAGAGTTTAAAACAATGTAGAAGCGACACCGAAATCACATAGACGACCGACCAATAGTAATTTGTTCTTGATTAAATGTATACGCATTCATTAATCCAATTCACGGAAAACAATATACTATAAGATGTAGGCTAGGTTACGTTAGTGTGACCTTTACATGGTTATTACGTACCCTTAATTTGGTAACAACATCTAGCTCAAAGGCACATGAGTCAAAGGGTCTAAACAAATACCAATATAGCGTCAAGCGTGCACTCACCGGGTCGTGCAGGTCGTGCATGGTGGAAGAAGGCAGCATGTGCCGCTCGCCGCCCCGCTATGGACAAAGCGACTATTTTGCTAAGTTTTCTTACGTCTATTTCACGTACTTAATAAAAAAAAATTCTTATCTACTAGTGCACTAACTATAAGGTTTTATTTACATTCGCTGAATATCTTTTCCAAATTTTAAATTTTTCTTAATAATTAATAGTTGTAATTTTTATAATTAAATTAAAGTTTATAGAAGTAATCAACAAAATCACAGTTTTAAATTTTAAATTAAATACACCATAGTAATCAACGGATATAATTAAAAAAATTATAAAATGCTTAGCTAAAGTAATAGACAAGTGCAAAAGGGAGTACTTAATATTTGCCTGAGAGTTAACGAGCTCCCCCTACTCCCCCTAACGAAGCGCGAAACTCTAATTAGGATCAGGTGGGCGCTAATGGACGGATTACACGAGGCTTAATCAACTCGAACCAAATACGCTCATGAACACAGTAAAAGCATTTAGTGACATTTGTAGGGAAAAATTATTTATTTATTTATTTATACATAATAGTATAGTATGCATAAATACTAGTCAATTAAGGATTCGTCCAATAATCTTGTGTAACTTTTTAGGTCACTCTTTTACCCTCCCTACCCCCTAGTAATACGTGATGATGTTCAAGGGGTTACCCCCTCTTCCCGCTTAATATCAAGCGTATTTTTTCTGACTTCCTTTAGTCTTATTTAGCAATTGTGGATCATTTTAAAAGAAATTGTAAAAGGATTGATTTAAGAGACGTACACGCAGGTATTCAATTGAAATTAAATTAAAGCTCTCCGTAAAATATCAACAAGTAGAATTTTCCGAAAATAATTACACGCGATATGTCATAATACCCTCGCGCCTTGGCGTGATCGATCGTGATGCTATCCTATCCGAATCCCCTCTTCCTCTATTTGAGCCTCACGTGATTAATGGGCGACCTCTGATGAGTTTTTATTATTTTTTATATTTATTTCTAGTACAGTGAACATTCCCTGGACATTATAAGAAATGTACATTATTTAAAAATATCGACTTGAATGGTTTGCCTACTATAACTATGCTTACTGGCATGCCTATGGTATTGATATTTTACTTTTGAAACGAAATAAAAAGCCATTTTTAAAGTAATGAAAATATTATTGGTATTTTCAAGTGTTAAAATACTCACTAAACTTTCATAAACAGTATTTTATGAAATTACGCGCCCCTCCCATGAATATAATTTTTTTTATATGTAAGATTAGGAATGAATATATAAGAGGAAGTCTGAAAGTAGCGCCGCCCACAGACAGATTGACAAGCAATAGGTTTGCGTGGTATGGGCATATGATGAGGAGGAATGAAAGGCCTTCACTTCATCAGCCCATTTTTACCCCACTGCAGGGGCTTAGACCTCCCCCGGGTTCGAAGGGTGGTTGGAGCGTAAATCCACCCCGCTGCTCCACTGCGAGTTGGGGATTGTAACGACCGCTATCTATTGACAGCGCCCGGGACCGACTGCTTAACGTGCTCTCCGAAGCACGGAGTCAGTGATAGTTATGTACTTAAGTCAGAAAAACTCATTGGTACACGCCCGGATTCGAAGCATGACCCTATGGCCTCATAAATTTGAGACAGGTTCGTTGCGCTTTGGGCTATCATAACACTCATGATGAAAGGCCTACTACAAACAAAGTGATAAGTATGAATGTGGAGGGATGTAGGGGTAGGTGACGACCCAAGAAAGTGTGGATGGATTGCGTGAGGAAGGATATGTGTGTGAAAGGTGTGAGTACTGAGATGACGACTGACAGAGGTGAATGGAAGAAGAACACATGTTGTGCCGACCCCACTTAGAGTGGGATAAGGGCAGGAGGATGATGATGATGAATATATTTTATACATTAGACAATATTACTAGTGAAACATTAAAAGGAATTTAAAATTATAGGCCAGATGTGAACTTATAAAACATAATAAATAAACGTACTAGTACATAATTAAAAAAAAAACTTTCTTAATTTGTACGAACCCAAAATTGTTATTGTAAATTATTTTATATAACTTTTTTCGTAGTTGGTATTCTTATGTGTTTCTTTTGAGCATTTTTAAAATCTGTAAAATTCAGTTTTTTAATTCTAGCTTTTTAGGTATAACGAAAACTTTGTACCCATAGAGTAAATACATTCAACAGCAGCGTTTGCTTTTCATAGTCATAAATGTCACTTCACAGTATGGAAAATGTCAAACGCAATTTGGAGGGGGTTGAGTACCGGCGCGCTGGGATTTCGCAGGGGTGGAGACCGGCGCGCGGGGACCTCGCGGACAAAAACTCGGCATCTTGCACTAGCTAGAATATGAGTGGTTAGACGGTAAACGCAGAAGAGGGCTTCTAGTCAAATTTTATGTTTGTACCTAATGAAAGGAATTTCATGAAATCTTAAGTTTTGTCCTAGAGAGTGTTCACTGTAAATCAGTATAGAATATACAATACTTAACTAGGAATGTATATTTAATTTAATATAAATAGTTGGTGGTACCTTATTGTGGTGATCGGGCATGTCATCACGCCGGTACACCATCTCATCGAACCTCGGCCGGTCCTCGGGCAGCAGGAACTCTCTTATTTCCGTCAGAAGTGTATACTGTGCCAAGTTTTATTTATTGTTAATCATCAGATGATTCTTTACGAAATATAAAACTTAAAAATAAGGATTAAAAGATTTGCATAAAGCTCGTCTCGACGATGATAGAGCCTCGAAAAGGCGGAATGATCGTAGTAGTTAGGCGTCAATTTCCAATCTGATTTAAAAAGTATTTGGGGATTAGAAACATGAAAATAAGTCTTCGTACAGTGAATCAAAGTTATAACAAAATATTTGGTATATTTTAATAATAATAATACCTACGACATCCCACACAGCGCCATCTAATCCCAACCTCAGCAAAGCTTGTATTACGGGTACCAGACAACTGATATACATACTTAAATATCCTTTCTTTAATAATATATTTATATATATTTTACTCCCAGACACGGAACGAATAGAACAAATAAATTTCTACTTAGGATTATATTTCTGAAATGAAAGTTTGTATGTAGGCATACTGGAGATGTCAATTAATATGTAAGCAGAAACAATTATTTTTTTTTGTATACAACCTCATTTAAGTGAAGCGGTTGTGGTTTTTTTCAATTTTTTTTTATTATCTAGCTTGATTTCCGGCATATTTTGGATCAAAACGGGTCTAACTGTATCATCTAACCTCTGTTATTTTAGAATACAAGAAAAATTGCTAAAAAAAAAATGTTTTTTATCTCGTTTACGATACGAAATAACCAAACTGAGTTTATTGGTCTTGAGTTGTCTATAATAAAAAAAAAACAATTTTCAAACCTTAATGAACGATGTTAAGTTAATACATATTCCACAATAAAGACTACAATACAGACGACCCATTTAACGCAAACCATTGAGCAGAATTACCAATATCCAATGAGCCGTGATGGTCTGCTCCTAATTAACTACATATCAGATCTAATTTCAGAATTTCTGTTTCGTTTGACGGCATAAAACATACGATTTTCCAAAATTTCTTATTTTTGTAAAATAGACATCCACACAGAGTAGAAAAGCATTTACTCTTATTATGCAAATGATTCTCTTTTAATAAAAAAAAATTAAATCAAATTACATTCAAGTTTAGTAGTTTTTTAATTTAATTAATGTGAAATTTTAATCAAAATGGTCAAGATTTACATCAAAACGTAAAATTATTACGTTCTTATAAATCTACAAGACCCATAAGTTCTAACTCTCTGCATACGACACAATTTTGTAATAATTACCTCAGATCATACTTAGTTTAAAAGTAATTATCCAGTAATAATAGGTCGGGGAGAAAATCTTTTTGTATTTTATAGTGTAAAGTTGTATTGTAAGTGTATACTACAAAACCACTGTTTTATGTTTTTGTAGCTGAAGTACGAACCCAGTCGTTCTTCCTAAAACGCTGTCTTATACAGAATCTTGTATAAGATAAATGAGACGATTTCTGTATTAGAAAAGACTAGAATAATAAGCATCGATTGCTATGAATTTGAGTAATGGACGCCTATTCAAGAAAATGAAATAATTTACTTGGTTGATCTCTAACAGGGATAGCTCATGCGTCTTTGTCGTTTGGCCTAGCAAATTAGAAAAATAAGGTTGATAGGTTCGCAACACAATATCTTGATAATGCCATTAAATAGAGAGAAATCCGGTCTTCTGGAAGAATGGCAAAATGGCAAAAAAGGAACCTTTATAGTTTCGCCATGTCCGTCCGTCCGTCTGTCTGTCTGTCTGTGGTTTTTCTCGGAAACTATTGGCAATATACAGATGAAATTTGGAAGGTGGGTGTAATCTATGCACCGCTATACAATGACGTAGTGAAATTAGGAAAAAAAAATTTTTTTGGGATAGGTCGCCATACAGGTAACTGAAGTACGAAAAAAAAATTCATCGTATATTAACGCAAGTGGTAACGATAGGTCTTAAAAATTATATCAAAGTTTCAAACAATTTTTTTTATTTAAGTCAACAGTTGTTGAGATATGCACTCCTATAGTCGTAATTTTTGTTAGAGTCAGCTAAACCGTTCTACCGTTCTACCAGCTAAACCGCTGTTTTTGGATATGCGGAAAAAATTATGACAGGAGTATGTATAACGTAGTTAAAAGGAAAGCTATCACAGCTAACTAGATTGTATTATTTAATGAGCAATGAATTAACTTATAAAATGTACTTATACAAGTAAAAATTTTGTAAAAATTCCATAGAAAATGACAGCGTTTAGCCAATAAACGAAAACTAGATGCATTTTATCTTTGTAATGTTATTGTTAAATATAATTTTAAAAAAAATAATTTATGATGAAAACTACATTGTATTACTAGGTACTATAAATTTACGCTTTCCTTTGCAGAGCTTATTCTCTCACAATCGATACTAAAAGTCAAAGGTTTACTGTAATAAAATAAGTAATAAAAATTGTCTCTAGCTATCAGTGCACTGAAAATGAAATATATTTATACAATAATTCTTAAATTACATAAAAATAGCCATTAATGGTTAAGTTCGATTAACGTCGCAATCGTTTTTTTATATTGTGTGGTGGTACGGAACCCATCGTGTGCGAGTCCGATTCGCACTTGGCTGGTTTTTCTGGTGATTAATTTGGAAATTCATAAAACCATTCATCGGGACCTATAGGGTACTTCTCGTTGACTTAGACTCTTGAAATTAGCATTAAATGAGGTTTCGTAGTATAAGTTAAGGAAGAAAATTGAAAAAAAAAACAATTTTTATTGTAACGACTGTTTTTTAGTAATTATGGTTAACATCCGTTTTCATACCAGTTCAAGTTGTTATAAATACCTTATATTACTTTGTATGAACAGTACAGAACCTTTAGCGTCTCCCTCACGTTTGGCTGATTCTTTATGTTAAAATTACAAGTATGTGTACTTTTATGTACACGCGTTACGCGCGCGTTAGAAGTAGTAACTTTGTTTTATCATTGAAATCTATACTGTACCTTCTGCGGCGTATCAAGTAGATCTCTAACTACAGTGAGAAAGGCTTCAAGTGGCATTCTTCGTGCTGCGTACTCTTCCATGTAATACGCGAGGGCAGGGAGCTCGCTGGGGGGAAGCAGTGAACGAGCTTTCTGTTCTACCGCTCCCGCCGCAGCTCCGCGCCGTCTGCCCCACCCGCTGCTCCTGATAATGTGGTAATACAAGGTTAAGAGAATGTCATAAGCCAACGAAAATTCAGAAGGTCGCCGCCCACTGGCCCCAAAGGCGACATACCTTGTTATACGAGTTCGTGCTTTACACAAGCGAGACGCACAATAGCGCACCGCTTGAAATTAAAGGGCGTAAGTGCAAAATTATTAAAATTTAATTTCTTTTAATTGAAACGCCTATTGAAAAATACAAAACGAGCATCGAATACAGAATTGTGAAATCTATATAATATATTTTTTTCAACTATAACAAACTTCTTACTCAGCTACAATGATTGATAAATGGATTTTTAAGAGGTATTTTTACGATTTATTTTTAATCTGTAAAACTTATTAAATAATAATTTCAAAACGAACATCGTATAAAACGATGACAGTGATTTAATATATTTTAAAGACATTAAGATACATGAAATACTTTAAGCGATATCATTGTTTGAAAATGCCGTCCTCAGCTTCTAACATCGCCTTAACTTTTACCATGGATTGAGAATTTCAGTGGCAGACAGACAATGAGCTTTGTTCAACATATTGCAACCACAACTTTTTGTGTTTATAGGAATAGGTGTCGATATTCAACAAAAAAAAAATATAAATCTTTTTGAAGGGGTAATAAAAGAGACATAAAAAAACGTGAAAAATTACTGTGACGTCACAACTACATGCAGCGGTCGACGGCCATACAAATAAGTGCGATACGTAGAACATCTTAGCTATAATTATTAATAGTGACGTCATCATTTTTTTTTAAATCGTTAATTTCTTGAAAATCCATACATAGAATTTTAAAAAGTCTTATAAAAGAGAAATTAAGAAAAAAAATAAATGTGGCACTCGAGGACTGCCGCGGTAAAGCTATTGCATAGCATTTTGTATCAACTTATGCAATTATAATTATTTATTTATTTTATTTATGCAGTTTTTTTTTTGTTATTATTTTTTCTTCATTTTTCTTCAAATCTTTCTGACGCTGATAATATGCCCTTTGACGTGCATTAGTTTTTTTTTCTTTTTAGCTCTTTACGCTTTTCTTCTCTATAAAACGAAAATATCTAGGTATAAATAATAGGTATAAATAATTAGGCATAAATAGTGTAATGACACACCAAAACCAAATTATTCATTTAAAAAAAATAACGATATTAAGAAGTGATTATCGAATTTCGCGCGATGTACATTTATATAGATATAATATAATATATACTTTCTCTGCGCGGCATTCATGTGCATTATCTATACACCAAAAACAAAGGTAGGTACTGAATAGTACACGTGCTTGGTTTGATGGTTTCTGTTATATACATAATGAAGAATGAATTTATTTATTTATATATACATATTGAGAATCTAAATTGAGAATTTAAACTACACGCGTGTGTGTGTGTTTGTGTGTATAAAAGAGGGCTACTTTTAATATCGCTCATTTTAATATCAAAAATTTAGGTTATCTTTATAGCACTATTATATTTTCAATTCAAAATAATACTGCATTTGTGATAATAATAAAATGTATGTATATAAATTACTCACTCATTTTCTTTCACTATTTTTTCGTGACTTTCTTCATTAATAATAGGTGCAACAGATTATAATAGATGGCGCTATTTTAAAAAACGTACATCGCGCTATCAAAATTTTTCTCCGTGCGGCGTGCCTTTCGGAGTGGGGAGCGTGAGGTTTTTTTCGTTACGGAATTTCTGAATTCGATCCCCGAGCTCAAGACCCGCGATAGAAGCTATGCAATAGCTTAATAAGTTATTTACGGAATTTTCCATACTAAGGGACGAAGTTTCTATTCATAAAATTTTCTTAATTGGCGACGCGGCGGTTTGCTAAATGCGTAAATACTTATGGGCATCTAATACGCGTATAACGTGCAGCTTGTGCCAGATTTTGTTCCCTCTGCAGTTCAAGGGAGTAACTTTGCAATCATTGAGATATTCGCAATAAGAAAAATGAGTTTAGGTGGGGGGGGGGGGGGGGGGGTGAAAGTATAACGAGAGAAAACGCCGCACCTGCGCAAAACTAGTTTACAGGAAACACGATGTTTTGTACGACCTGTACGTGTAATAGCCACGTTCTCACTCGTACGGCGGCGGGCGGCGACAGTGGTAAGGGTTGGCAAAATGATTTTTTTTAAACTTATAGTTTCTAACACTGAAAATGTTTATCACATCTATTTCGTGGGCGAATGTAATTGGATTATATTTCCCAAATTTATGACGGTAGACGAAAGGCAGGGGTGTCTAAAGATGCAAGGGCTGGTGGAACATCGTAAAGTACCAAATTTTCGAAAATTGGTCCATAACTTTTTTCAAAAAATTTAATAAAATAATTCGACAAAAATGAGTTAAAAGTTTTTATTTTTGATGTTCATATTCAATGTCCTCCGATAGTTGCGAGAAGCGCGAAAACTGTAGATTGTTGTCTACAATTTTTCACATATTCCATTTACATAAAAATAATATTTTTACAAAGCGTGCTTTCTGTGGATATATACATATATACAACCTGTATATGTATCTACAGCGAACGCGCAATAATCGGAGAATAACAATGAATGTGACCTATAAAAAATTTATGTATAACGTTTTGTGCGGTATGCCATTGTACGGCATTCATATCTTGGCGTAGGATACCTTGGCGTAGCATCCCGCTCTCCGTAGGCAGTACAAGCGTGAGGCACTTTACCGACATCGCGAACCAGGAGCGACATGCGTTTGTGATATTTTAGCTGCGCCACCGCTTCGTCGTGCGTCACTTCTACGAAGGACTGTCCATTGACTTCCAAGATCTGATCGCCCACCTGACAACAAAAGACAAAAATCTGTAAAATCAAGAGTTCAGAACTTAGATTTCCGATTATGAGAAATATTTTGAGAGACGAGCATAACGCTGTAAAGACAGCATGCTGACTAGATGGCGCGTGTGTTTTACACCATAAACCAGTCAATGACCCCGAACGAGCTAGAGCAAATCTTATCACAGCAATCCCGAACGAGAACAGACGAGCTTCATTACCGGCGTTTGGAGACGTTCTGACTATACGTAACAGTATATCTGTAGCAGTACTTTGAGAATAAATGGGAGTCGGATTCACGTCCTTTCATACAGTTATATTGACGTGTTTATTACTAATCACCGTCAGAATTACTCATAATGCCAATGCCACGTAAGAGCATGTTTAAATATAAAAAAAATTATGTGATTTAAACGATTTTCGAATTTATTCCTTTACTTGCGCTGTAAGATCTTGCTTCTTGGTTTTTATGATTCTAGGTCAACGGAAAGTACTCTGTAATTTTTTATTTACTTGAGAATTTCAAAATATACGGCATTAACGGACTATTTCATTTTTTTATTTCGATTGATTACATTTTTTACAGCTCCAAGGGACCATAGATCTAAGTACCTACTAGATATTAATTATATTAATTTCAATTTAATACCTCCACGATTTTTGACAGATAGACAGACAACGATGTGATCCTCTAAGGGCTCTTTTTCATGCCATGTCAAAATGGGACTAGGTAGTTTATGAACGCTCCCTTACGCCATGCATTTTACAGTAAACCACTCTAGATACGCATAAAACAAATTATTTTATTTTAATAGGTTCGTTTAGAGTCCAGTAGTACTCAAACTTTTTTTGGCAGGGCCACTTTCTGTCAACTTGAGTTGGTCATGGGTGGCGACATAAATATTTGTTTAGTAAATTGTATAAAAATTCACTTTTCTTACAATAAAGATTTTTTTGTTATATGATGTTTTGATATCAATTGAGTTAGATATTATTGGTATAAATAAATAAAATATGGATGACGGTGTGACGGATGACGTATGACTTAGGCTTTGCCCTTATTGACAGCGCCCATGCCCGACTGCTTAACGTGCTCTCCTAGGCACGGAGTGAGTGATAGTTAATGTACTTCAGTCATAAAAACTCATTCGTACACGTCCGGATTCGAACCGTGGCCCTATGGCCTTATTTAAATTTAAGACAGGTTCGTTGCGCTTCGGGCTATAACAGTTTGGGTTTAGTGACCTTTAAATTACAGGTAACCTAATTTAACCCTAAATAGCAAAATTTCAATAAACTCATGAATGAATCCCATGGGTTATCTAATTTTGCAACAGATTTTATAAAAATTAACAAGATTTTGAAATAATATCTCAAGACAGTTTAAGTATAACAAATGGGCCAGCAGCCTTAACTCTTATAATTTCCCCAAGGAAAAGAATGTTAAGAAAAACATAATAAGAAAATAATTTGAAAAATTACTTGGCGTAAATACTCAGAGAAAAGTTTAAGAATCTTTGGTATTGTTAAAAAGTCCAGTCTTGCGGGAGGGACTTTTTGTACTCCGAACTCCATAAATATTCCGTTATACTTTATTGCAGTAGCTTCTGGTTAAATTTATGGACAATTTACGGAAATCCTACTTAAATTGAAACCGTATATCATACACTAATTCGTAAAAGTTAATACTGAACAATCCAATTACATTTTCTTATTTTATAAATTCCCTTGTTTTATTTTTTTCGGTAATGTTTTCAAATATTTCATAAGAGTTATTAGGAAGCGAAAAAGAAACGCTTAATCAAAATGAAACAAGCTCGTCACAATTATTAAGGCTCTTTTATTTTCATGTTACTGTCACACTTATATTGTATAAAACGTCGCTTGAAAACAAAAACGGCGCTTTCAAAGATTCACGGACAATAAAAAACGAAATGACCGTGGAACGAACGACGACTCTACGACATTACAGCAAAAAGTCTATATATCGGCTTCATTTCTTAAAGTTATCGCGTATTTGCGTAGACTTTGTTCTTAATACATAGTTAACAATAAATTGTTTAATATTAAAATTTTAATTTAACGCACTTAAAATTACAAAAAAAAATATTGTAATATCTAAATTGGCACTTTTCATATACTTACTCTATTAATAGTTTAAAATGTTTTACTTCTTACTTTGACCTTTAAATTAAATATTTTTTTTTTTGTAAATGATGGCAAGAATGACCAGATTTTTATTTGTTTCAATATTACAAAACTACAAAGGTTTAGAGGGTTTTTGAATTTTGAATTTAGAACCCGTTTTTGGACTAAAATATTTTTTTTAAGTCAATATATAAGTAGTGAATAGACCTAAAAATGCCTAAAAAGTAAATTTAGGTACATTATCTGTAAAACTGTATCCGGTTTATTTTTGTGAAAAGAAAAGTGTCCAAGGATCTTTAATTTCAGGAAATTAGACGTGTTTTTTATAGCGAGATTAAAAACAATCCAAAATGCTTCAATATTGTGATGCGTACAATACATCACATTATGAGACAAATCACAATTTGACAGTTTCTACAATGCTACAACTGAGAATCCAGCGTGCATCAAAATGTTAGCTATGAAAGCGGATTCGTGCTGTAATGGAATCATGTCAATTTAGGTTCAAACGATTTAGCGCTTTTCAGAAAATATCCTCAAATTTAATTACTTGTTTATTCTTCGCTGAAACTAAAATTAGTGATGGACTAGTAACAATACAAGACCATGCTTTGTACGTATCTTCTAATACGTCTAGAAGAAAAAGTGTTTCAGGAATTATTCAAATGTAATTTTACCCATAACTGCCACTTCGTACTTGGCCATATCTATATCTCAGCACTTAAGCATATTGCTACTATTTTTTTAAATGCGTCGCTTCATAAAGTTTTTGTCCTTTACCGTTGTATGAATTGACTCGCGTATAGATTTCGTCCTGTTAAATGTACTGTAGCGCTGGCTGGTTGTAAGCCAGGCGCTCGATTTAAAATACATAATTATGTGTGTGTTAGGAATACGAGCCGGGACGCTCGGTCTTTTGACATATAGACGATTGTGGGAATTCATTACGTAAAGATATATGTGTCGTACGAACATACCGGTTTTATGGTAGTGTGTAATCGTGATTACGAAATACAAAGTCGTCTTTCAGTATCCATATCTTTTATTTCAGCTCTATAAGGTTACGACCCTGAGTAAAATAAAATAAACAAATAATATAGGAAGTAACATTTGAATGAATTCCCATAATTGAGTATGTCAAAAAATCAACGGATCTCCTGCTTTCGCACGAACTTCTTACGACATTGGAAATGAACCTAACGGAATATAGTAAACACACATGTTTTGGATAATATTTTTCGAAATAAATTTTTTTCGCAAAAAAAAATTACACAACTGTATCTGAATAAGCTTAAAACTTCGAAACATAACATTCTATACGACATTTCGATCGAACAAACCGAATTAGTACGAAATGTAACACCGACGCATATCCGACTTCCAACTAAGGGCACCCTTAACCACTACTTCCGGTTGTCCGATTCTAACAATTTTAGTCTCAATCGATCCCCCGTCTAATTACCCCGAGCCGTATTTTTATTTTTTCTTATTCGGACCTAGTTCTCGAGAAATGGGGCTCCCAAAATGAAAATCGGGGGAAAAAATTGCGATTTTTTTCGTTTTTTGCCGAATTTTGTTTTTTGTTTTTGAACTTTTTTCAAATTGTCTTTTGCCATCTTGTAGAGCTCTCCGAGCTGCGTCTTTTGACACCACGTTCATCCCGATATCTAGAAAACTCTTTGTGCAATCTGCCTGTCTCACAAAACTCCCAAATGACACCCTATACTCCAACGAAATGAAAGTCATTTCCTATGATAAAACCGAGCATCGCGGCTCGTATTCCTAACACATATTACATAATTTGAATTTTCTCAAATTCAAAATGTGTATTTTAAATAGAGAACATAGCTTAAAACTAGCCACCGCTACAATACTTTAATACACACTTAATAGAAACTGCTTTTACGGCAAGCAAAAAATTGTGAATATTATATTAACGTGGGTAAAATTACAGCTTGAATTGTCACCAAAAGCCGATAAGAGTCAATCAATACAGTCGCTACTGGAATAAATAATATAATTCGTGTCTCAGCCAATTAACACGTAAAGGTATGCTTTTAAATTGACAATTATTTCAAATAAAACCGCTGTGTTTTAAATTAAGAACCAATAAAACAATTTGGTGATTGCTTTTTGATTGTTTTCACGTCGCGTCCGTACTCAAATATGGACACGTCGAAAATTTGATTAAGTTTTTTCAATGTTTCGTTCAAAAAAGCTTTTATTAAATAAATGATGAAAATATTCTATGTTTTCCTACATATTATTTTATATACACTCAAAGACGTGAACCGCTCACCTTAATGTTTCTCCAAATTTCGTTAAATCTTAAACAATTTTAGATTCATTTTTATTTCATTTTAGCCATTTATTTGTTTAATTGTTTGTTTATATTTTTTTTGTTTGTATTGAATTATTAATTTACGAATGAAAAATTATTGATTATAATTTTATGCCTACAGAAAAATAATAAATTCTGTTGTCAAGAAAATATAGTCTTCAATATATACAAATACAGCATATTCTTGGATATTAGAATTCTTTTTTTTTTATGTGTACACAGAAGAAAAAGAATTTTTAAATCAATACATATTGCATTGGTCCTAGAATATGCTGTATTTGTATATATTGAAGACTATATTTTCTTGACAACAGAATCCTTTTTTTTTTTATGTAACACTTTAAAAAGACGACGGTTAGTTTTGTCCGTGAGTACATTTTAAATAGCGTTGAACCAAAATTTCAAAGTAGCGTCGATATATATCAAAATTAAAAGGAATAAGGTTCTAAATCTAGAACAATCTATATTCTTTATCTCTCAAAACATCTACTTTTTCTTTTTACAAATTAGTCAAACATTTATAAAAATTCATCTGGCGTTGAAATTGTCCCTATGACGTCATCTGGACAGTTGAGCTTATTCTGCTGCTTTTATAAAATATTTAAGTTAGTCACTACGTACGAAGAAATTGTAATCCTCACGAATCAAAATATTATGACTTTATTTGATCTTAGATAATGCAAATCGTTTAATTAAAATTATTAGAAATTTTACAATTGTTTCTTGGGTAATTTTAATGTAATGTAACTTGACTAAATTTAACATAATATGTATTTTATAATAAGAAAGCGTACGGCTTAGCAACATATACCTACTCGCATCGGTGCGCGGGGACAATGAAAGTAGTAACACGCGCCACTTCCCCTCCCCTTTCCCTCTAACATCCTGTGATCAATGGTGCAAACACAAATAATGAACATCCGTTAAAATAACGTCCCAATGTTAGGAATAGTTTTTCCAAAATTTTACTATTTATATAACATTGGGACAGAAATTAAGAAAATTATATAGGCGCTAAATTATTTTTTTAATTTTGAGAGAAATTTATATTATATTTATATTTTTGGAAAAAAATATAAAAATGAAAGGTCAAAAATATTGGTTAAATCCCATTTGAAGCCCAACTCGATGAGTTCGAGATTAAGAATTTTGTGGTTTTACATTGGAACACTAAATACAGTCTTTGAACTCTAAATATATAAACGTTTGTACGTTAATTATTCAAATGTGTTCAACTATGAGTTTAAAATATCAACAACTATGTCAAATATCGATACCGAGTTTTTGACTGAACGTTCCGTTTCACCAATTCAGAAAAGGGACGCCATAAATCTAAGCCTATATGGAACAACAACAACAACAACATTTCGTCTATACCAACAAGACAGAATGTTTCGGAACAATTTCATAGGATTTTTTTATGTAGACTTTCTGTGACCCACTTCGAGCTTGATCACCGGGGCGCCAATAAAACGTTCCAATACACGGTATATATTCGTTTGAAGGACAATTTTCGTTTCAATACAGCGTAAAGTGCTTCCATTTTATATTAATAAAATAATTCAGTCTCGATAAGGGAAAAATTTCGAGACAGTATTGTATTAGAAATAGAAATATTTTCTAAACGAGTTTATTTTTCTAATCACTCATACCTAATGACTGTTTTGATTTCTACTATAATATCATTATTTTAAATGGCTTGACGTCACATCGTGGGTATTGTCCTCTCTGTCTAACAGGACAATTTAAACATTTATAATTTTGTTATTAATTATTTTAAATTATTGCATTTGTTTTTATATATTAAAAAAAACTCTTTCATATGAAATAGTAACAAAAAATTGTCAACTGTAGTAATTGTGAAATTATACAATCACTAGTTGTTGTCGTGTTAAAATTTAAATTGCGCCTCATTTATCGTGACCTTATTTTAATCAAGAATTAAAAAAAAAAATAATTAAATCAGTTCTGTCTAAAAGTTATTGATCTCAGAAAAGATTCGATTTTATTCGTATTTGATGAACCAAAATCTTATTGAAATCTTACAGCAATCATAATTGATAATCTTGACTAAATTAAAATATAAATAATATTTATTTGCATTGCATAACTGTTTTTTTGCCACTGTATCTTGCTCTAATTTTCGAAAGATTATGTCACATAAAAGAGCATTTATTTAAGGTACGTTACACATTGAGGGCCCTTAAAAATAGTATAACCACAAAATGTGCTAAGCTTTAAAATAATAAACAATTTCAAATAAGATCTGTTTTGTTATGACGAACTTATTATGTAGGAGGTGTCGATTTATTATCCACGAAAATAAATGAGCACAACAAAGTACAACCGAGCGGGGTTGAGGAAAAGCTGTTGTCCTACATTCTTGGCAAAACTTTCGGGAAATATATTCGCCGAAACTCGAGAGTAGTGAAAAGTATTGGTCGTCTACGTCTTGTATTCGGCGAGAGTCGGTTTAAGTAGGACAGGCATCCATGTGTTATGTCGTGGACTGATAACTTACAAGATTTTTATTACGCAAGGGTGGCAGAATTAAATTAAATTAAATAAGATTAAGTTAAAGACGACATTATTTATCCAAATAAATAAAATTATAACTTCAAATATGTATTGATTTAACTGATAATTAAACAGTTGTTTTTCCTATAGAAGTAATTTTATAATTGCATAATATTTAAGCAGTTATGGCAGCGATAATTCTCCACATTGCAGAGAATAAATTAATTTGACAGTAGCGTTTTGTTTTAATTGAGTCATAAATGTCACTTCGCAGTAACGAAGTGACATTACGCAATTTTGCAGGGTTGAAGACCAGCGGGCGGGGATTTCACAGGGGTGAAGACCGGCGCGCGGGGACAACGCACACTGAAACTCTACATCTTACACGAGCTAGCTAGAGTATGAGTGGTTAGACGGTAAACGCAGAAGAGGGCTTCTAGTCAATTCGTACCTTTAAAGTTAAGCTGTAAAGTTTGTGGTTACAGAATGACAGATAACAGACATAACTTTTGCTGAATGATTCAAAATTTTTTTTTTAAATTTTATTAGCCTTCAACCTTTTATAACAGTAAATAACTGACGCAGTATTAGTAATATTTATATTTTTAAATAGTGCTTTTTTGAAATAAAATGTACACCAAAAATGTTCTTAAGCCCTAATAAGTAATGTTTCGATTAAGTCATTACTGGTCGGTCTTTTCTCGATCACTCAATATTTCGTCCCCTCGGACGCGTTCGTCGCTCACCGAACACCACTGAACTCATCATTAGATTTATATACCCGAAACAATTATACGTAAGAACGTTAATTAATGGACGTATTAATGGCGTAGGTAGTTTTAAAAAATACAAAAACTTAAGATGTTTCGATGGTAAGTTATAAGTGCAGTAAAAACACTATGCGTATATAAATAAATATCATAAGTACAGAATAATGCGTTGAAAAATTCTCATTCCATAGGATTCACCGACAAGGCTCCACCGGTGGAGCTAGGGATCCTATTTTTCCTTTTCAATCCACCTGTGTAAGGCAAATAAAGTTGGATCTAAATTAATCATATATACCTCGATCTACCACTAAAAGGTTGGTATGTAAAGCTAAGAAGTTAAGGAGTTAAGAGATATGGGAAATTCCCTCGTAATCCAGTAAAATCGCTTTGGGGATCAACGAAAAAAAACGGTAGATTAACCGGTAGATCAATAAGATAAAAATATATCCGCAAATCCACTCATGCATTTAAGAGGAAAAAAATTATCCCTAGATCTGTCGGTGGGTCCTAGTGCGGAATGAGAGTTGAGAAACTGTTAATGTACAAAATTTTTAATAATCGTCTAGAAATCAATAAAAAAAATCGCAAAGAACCTCTTATGAAATTTGTTTCCGTACGCAATTTCTCGATACATCGAGTGACAACTATATAATTTTTTAGGCTTATTGGAAGTATATTTTATCGAGCGTTTTATTGATTATCGACTACTTTTAAAAACTGTATCTCCATTTTTATAATAAATTTAAAAACTATATTTTTAAATGAAATCGCGCAATAGATACACTGCTCGAAACCTGCTAAGACAATTTTGGTTTTAGGACCCCGTTCTTTCAAAATTCTTCAAAAACTTCAAAATTCAAAATAACGTATCCAATGTAAGATGAAGTACACACAAGCATAGAAAGTCAAGATACATTCACCGCCCATTTACCGCCTTAACATTTCAGTGATTCAATAAATAATAAATAACAAATGAATACCAAGTGACGTGTACTACAGTTCTAAAATAAGCACCAAAACCCCTCATACCCTAAATGCATACACCGTGTGTACTCCATCGTCGTGGGTAACCTAAAACTTATTTCGTATTATATGGAAGATTCTTTCTCACTGCCCCACGGAGGCTTTTAATGTAAATGTCTAAAATAAAACTATAAACATAACTAATAGAGCTACAATTTGGTTTTGTTCAGTCTAGTAAAATCTAAGTTATCAAATTTAGTTCAAAAGAATTTTTTTTTCCAATCGCAAAAGTGAAATAACTAGCTATATAATATTACAAATATAAATACCATGAGTCCAGCACGATCGGCCACCGAGTCCTTGTCGACGCCCGTGATGTAGATGCCGAGGTTGTACTCGAGTCCACCGCGGATCATCAGCCCCAGCGACTGGCCTGGCTCTATACAAAGGTCCACCTGCACAAATATTACAAACACAAATTATTAAAGTGTCGGTGTCCACTATTAACTTTGGAAAAGTTTATCAGATCGTTTTCGTGGGGAAGTGTGATTCGGCTATATTTCCGAAATTTATGAAGGTATACGCAAGGCAGTGGTATCATAAGATGCAGAGGCTTGTAGGGCAGCGTATGATACCAAATTTTCAATAAAATCAGTCCGTAACTTTTTTCAAAAAACTGAAAATGATGAAAAAAAAGACAAAATTTCCCGAAACAGATAGATTGTCTGCCGTTTGGAAAAAGAAATTATGGAATCGGTCGAAAACTGTGGGCTGGGCGGGTGCCTTTTTCATTGAATATCAGATCAGTTACCCCGGTGAGATTCCACTATGTTACAGAAGGTTATAAAGGTAGACGAAATGCAGTAGTGTCAAAAGATGCAGAGACTCGCGGGGCATCGTATAGGCACCAAATTTCATCATATCTATTTCACGGGAGACGCATTTTTAGCCATAACTCCGAGGGTATGGGGTCTAGCTAAGATTTTAAGGTTTTAAAAGATCAATAATTCAGTTGCGCATCGTATGACACCAAAATTTTGGAAATCAGTTCGGTAGTTTTTGAAGAAAAAAAATGGAAAATGTAAAAAATCGGGATTTTTTCGGATTTTTTTTACTAAATCCAAATTATTTCGAGAACGTGGACCGATATCGAAAATAAAAAAATAGTATCCTGGCCATTAACGTAGCTTCGGTTTGAGACCAAGTTTTTGGAAATCGGTTGGTAATTGTAAGAGAAATTATTTCCGAAAGATGAGATTTTTTGGTCGATCGCTGGTGTTTGTGGATATAAGTTACTATATTTCAGAGGGTATTCGTCGGATTACTTCAAAGTGTTTTACAAAAGGTTAGAGGGCGTCAGTAGCTACAGTTTGAGACCAAAATTTTGGAAATCGGTTGGAAATCGAACAAGAAATTTGACTTCACATGTTAAATTTTATGGACGATCGGGAAGTTGTTAATATTACGGTCATCGCCTTTCGGCCTGTATTCGTTCGAATGCTTCATTATCGAGTTCAAAACGTTTAAGGATATCAGAGGCTGCAGTTTAAATCGTGGCAATGCCACGATTTCGTGACAATGAAATAAAATAATCTGTGAAAATCGGATTTGAGTAGGTTCATTTTCAATGAAACCGATGGTTGCGGGGATCTGTGGTTTTTTTTAAATTGATATATAACTTTAAATTTCATAAAATTGTGTTATAAGTTTTTAATTTGATGTCCATTTTCAATATTTTCCGACAGTTGCGAGAAGCGTGAAATCCGTATATTTTTAAATATGTGTCAGTTATCGAATGTTGCATTTTATAAAATTTTGCTTCATACATGAGTTTTTTGAATAATATCACTTTTGCTATTTTTTCATGCTATTTCTTCAACAATGTAGATATAACGAAACACGTAATTAGCGTGCAATTGTATATCTTCGAACTACGTTCTGCTAGTTTTTCAGATTGTTTTTAGATGTTTTAAACATTTTATTAAACTTCTGATATTTCTAAACGATTAGTCATATAAGTGCATTACAGTGGCGGAAAGTAATCTAAAAAAGGAAGCCGGCCGTGATAATCTAGGCAAGAAACCACCCGCGAAACCCTATGTTATTACCATTGCGATGGTCTATTCTAATGTTTAGGGTTCATTAGTACATAAACATTAGAATAGACCATCGCAATGGTAATGACCGAGGGTTTATTGCCTAGATTATCACGGCCGGCTTTCCATTTTATAAGTCATTCTTCGTCACTGGGCATAGCACATAGTCCCAAAGTCATTTTCAATTTTAGTTTAAATTTACAAGTACATAGAGGATTTTTCACATGGAAATACCACTTTTCTTTATTTAACTATACCGTTTATATTGTTAACATCACAAAAAAGAGTAGGACTGAAATTCTGAGCTGTATACACTATTTGTTATTTGTAGTCTTGCTCCTAATCTACACTAATGGAACCTAAGTTTACGTGCGCGGCATTTAATTGATTTTTAATTTGTTGTTTTATAATCGAGATTAAATAGAGCGACAAAAAAATGTATCTAATCTAAAAGTTAAAGTCTCTAACCTAAGAAAAAAAAACATGTCCACACACCCAAGCTTGAATTTCGTATATATAAAATGCAGAAAGGAGCGTTTATATGAAATTATACGAAGTAGCGTTCGAAAGGAGACATCTCACGTCACATGTACGTAATTTTATCCACTCGATGGAAGCCTCGAGTGTTCGCTCTTATTTCTCATACAAACATTTGAGAAAATCAGTCGGAAAATGGCACGAGAAAATTTATGCCGATCCCCGGTGGGAAAGGTAAGTTTGCGATTTCTCATCGCTAGATATCTGAAACAGCTGAATAGGAAAGACTTCAATAAAAGTTTTTTACGATTCACTGTCTAAGGAAAATAATAATAAAAGGATTCTTAGAATACGTATTTTTTTTATCGTAACAGCTACTTATTCTGATAATTTCATGAATTTCATTACGAATTTTACTAAAACATAATTTCATCGTCAAATAACAGACCTCAAAAAATAAAATAAAAAGACATCCAGATTTACGTAAGCACAAAATATATATTATACTCACTTGAAAGTTTCGAGCAAAATTTATTATAGATTAATGAAACCTTCGAACTGAAATTCTTATAATAATATTATTTTCCATGAGTTTCACAAGAACTTTGATAAAACATTATAAGTTACTGTGATTTAAAAGTAACCAAACCCAAAAAATATTAGAAGATAGACAGGAACAAATAGTATAAATTTCCGTACCAGCCATACCATAAACCATCCACAAAATAGGTGTACCGATCTGAAGCTTATTTGAAATACTTTGTAATTTTGTTATAGTTATATAATACCGCTGGAACATTTTACACACGGCCATCTAGTCTCAAACTACACATTGCCTGTATTGTAGGCACTAAACAACTGATATACATTTTTTTTTAAATCATGGATGTTCATAAAGATACCGCGTTGTGACAACATAAATGTCAGCAAAAAATATACCACGTAGTATAAATATACACCAGTAAATGTTTTGAAATATACGCTGTGAAGAAGAATTTTGTCGGATCCACATGCAAAATTCGTACCGGAAAAAAAAGACAAAGATCCTGAATTTACATTTCATGTGAAATTCAATAAAAAAGTTATTTAAAACAATGATAATAATGTACGGTTTGTATAACCGCTGAGTCTGACATTTAGTTCACGTTTCCGATCGTTTCGAAGTATAAGGCGGTGTATATTGATTAAAATGCTATCTCAGATTTAGATATAGATTTTTTTATATTACGTAAATTTTTAACAATCAGGCACTAGAATGTTCATGCCAACAATGAGCGCGTCCTCTTCAACAAAATTATGTATCATACGCTATTTCACACGCTAAAGTATAACAAACCGATGATTATACCGCTATATATAAAAATGCCGGTTATTATTTATAGACCCGCTCGTGACGTCACTCGGTGCCACTACGTACAAATTATCAATGTTAGCCCATAGTAATGTAACCGAGTGGCGTCATAGCACGATTTATAAAAAAAAAATTATCTTCGGCACTTTTGTAGATATCAAAAAAATTCTTTCACTTATTAGTTTTTCTTAATAAATATAACATATTTCTATAAAATGAAAAAATTACAAGACTCAATATTTGTCCCAGGCGGGAATCGAATCCGTGACCTTTGGTTTTGCAGTTAAGGTATCTGACCACTGTACCAATTGGTCACCATCATATATAAAATTCTGTATTTGTGACTATTATACGACCAAAATGTTAACGACACACAATAATACATATCGCGATATTAGCAGCATCGCAACCGCTAACGACAGTTTAGTGGGCGGCCGCGAAACTATTAACATACCTCGTATCGCGCGCCACGCCAAGCTCTTTGAGTTATACGACCAGAGAATTGGACACTGCACGACTTTATTGCTTTATGAGAACACTTGTCATATTATTGAAGTCATAAATGTACGAAGCACGTTAATTAAAGCATTAACTTGTGAAGTGTGCTGTTCGAATCAAGTGTAGGTATACAAGCAATAATTCTTTGGTGTTCTAACCGGATTATGTACAAAATACGATCGAAATCCAAGTTGAGTTTAGATCCTATGTTTTATCTATATATAAATACGTGAAGGAAAAGCTTTAGACCCCTTTTTTATAGCATACTACGCGCGGAGTGTGAGGTTTAGCATAAAGTTTATGTGGAGTAGGAGTGCAGAAAGTTAAAATCTATATACAGGTTGAGTTTCTGAAATGGGACTGTATTACCAAATCCTAAACTATGCGAAATAGCGAAAAGTGTTCAAAGGGGTCATGAGCTCGATTTTTGAGAAAACAAAACTGAGACAGCAGCTCGCAGGAAAACAGCCAAGCACATGGAACTTTTAAATCGTTACCATTTCATCCCTTTTGCTGTCGAGACGATGGGTCCCTGGTCCAAGGATACCAAATCACTTGTCCACGATTTCGGTGTGGCGCTGTGTCTGTTGACAGGGGATCCTTTGAGTAAGGAGTACTTTGTTCAGAGGATCAGTGTCGCAATACAGCGCGGCAACGCGGCAAGCATCCTTGGTACCCTGAACCCATCGTCTCTTTAAAATTTTGTCATTTATCATAATTTACATAGTATTTTTTAATTTGTAAATACTTTTAGTTTTATTTCTCAAAAAATAAGGTTAAAAGACTTCCTTAAAATACGGGTTCTTTGTCGCACCGGCTTTGACTTTATCATATTTACATTTTTGAAAAATCTGTTACTTTAACATGGATTTATACTACCTACTTGATTCGATAATGTATATACATTTAATACTAATGTAAACTTGGTACCCCTTTTAACTAAAGCATATTGTGTGTGTGGAGGAAAGTGAGGTTTGGAATATGTAAAGTTTATATGGAAAAGGAGTGCCAGAAGCTAAAATCTATATAATAATAATAACGTATACATCACAACAACGTCTAGGCCCGAAACTAAGCATTAGCTTGCGTTTTGGGTACCAAGCGAAGACACCACATACATATAACAACCAAGACCCGGTACCAGTATCAATATTCATCATATAAATACTGACCCGACCTGGGATTCGAACCCGGGACCCCCAGCTTCGTAGATAGGGTCGCTACCCACTAGGCTAAGCGGTCGTCAATATGTACCTAATATGTGTTACAAATACTGTCAACCATACGAGTTTAATAGTCTGTCGTTTGACGCAGTTTTATTGTTGGCCTATTTATTGTTGGTGGTTTAAAAAAAATGTATATGGTTGAATTTCAACCGCTGGACGACCACTAGTTTTTATAGATACGGTATAGCGCTCCTTTAAGGCGTTTTATTTAGGACATTTTCACGTCAATACGTTTCGGCGCTAGCTAATTAAGTAGCAAAAACGCTTGTTGTCATAATTAGTGTACTTGCGTAAGTCATCTCGCCAAACGAGTCATCTTTCTAGTATTTAAGAGTACGCATTCCGCCAGCTGAAGCTGCGATGCAGACCTGCGGCCGTACTCTGGTAAATTAACGCAACGCCGATGTATCGCCGAATAAGCGCCATTTCAAAAATCCATACTCTCGCCTAT
The DNA here is from genome assembly GCA_949709985.1 of Luffia ferchaultella. NCBI lineage: Eukaryota > Metazoa > Arthropoda > Insecta > Lepidoptera > Psychidae > Luffia > Luffia ferchaultella. The sequence continues at coordinate 7,657,649 of OX453241.1, forward strand.
AGGTCTTAGCGATCGGATTTTTGAAACGGAGCGTATTCAGCGCAACTTCGGCGCCGCGTTAAGAGTCAGAGTAGGGCCACTGAAAGCTGTATCTGAGTGTCTATTGTTATGGATTAGCATCTCTTCAACTGCCATACTGCAGGCCACTAGATATCCCTTTTATGCGCGGAATTTATTTTTGCTAGGTGCGACAAAAAATGAAATGGGTCGAAAATCGGACTACGATAAAACAGCTTTTAATTCACGAGAAGTAGTAGAAATCACCATCAAAGACTTTGTTGAGTCCTGCTTCTCAGAGTTCAATCGCAAAGACATTCATGATCTCCCTGCAGATAACAGTAATGCGTAGATGATTTGGGTAGTCAATTGATTAGATAATTTTTTTCCTATATCAAATGACAATTTCTACTGAAATCATTAATGTTCTTACCCTTCGTATTGAACGATCTTTGCTGGCGGATCGAGGGTGTCTGGGTGGTGGCGGTGACGCGGGTCTACCGTAGCGGTCCATCCAAGAGCAGGACGCTCGACCGACCAGCGCCCCCGCCGTTCGTACCGTCATCGTCAGCTGTCTACACGACTTCAGCATCTACGGACGATACCAACATGTTAACATATCGTGTAAAATGATACAAACACTGACTTATCAGCGTACATACAATATGCTCAGTCAACTTACGTTCTAAATTTTATAAACTAGAGCTAAAGTCGAAAAAAATACACACGATAATGGGCGCAAACGCTTCTTTTTTTATAATAGCTTATTATACCTTTTTTTTTACTTTTGTCAAGCGACATACCAGCCAACATGTGACTGACCATTTGGTCAAGTTGTTAGGGCCCATAAACGTAGAACCATTCAAATTCAAATACTTAATAATTCGAGAAGCTACAGCTCTATACCGATCTCTTATTTGTATTGCTGCTTCTTAACATTATACCATTGAAAATGGTTATTAGATCCTTTTCCTGTGAGACGTAAATTGGCTACATCTTCGAGAATAGCGAAAAATTTGGATTCCTAGGGGTTTCAAAAGTTGCAGAATTTATCGGGACACCTATATCCGTTAGAATTTTGAAAATCGGTTGGTAAATTTTTTGGAACTTGAAAAAATATCTGAAAAAATGGTGATTTTTGGGTGTCGTTTTTTACAAAAATATGAATATTTTCGAAAATATTAAAATTATCGAAAATTGGCCAATAGCAAATCTGAGGAACTAAATTGTCTAATGAATGGTGAAAACATTTTGGAAATCGGTTGATAATTGTGGCCTGTAGGTGGACCATGAAAATTCGGAAATTTCAAAACATTTGCATTTGTGGATATAGGCGTGGTATATGTGGCAATGTATAATAGGCATGATGACAGATTTTGAAAAACTGTTCCAAAGTGTTCGGAAACGCATAGTACTTACAATGAATAACATATTTCTACTTATAATAAAGATTTAGAAGGAAAAAATAACATTTTAGTTTTTAGATTTAAAATTCTCGCCAAAACGCTTGTCAGTGTCATGGCGTCGCTAATGACGTCACGTTTGAGTAAACTTCGAGTAAATAAAACCAAACAAAACGTATTTGTAAACACTGACGTTCCTTATACGCTCATTGAATAATTTAGTTTATTAAATATGAATTCTAAAGTGTACAGGTGGTGTGTGGTCCCTCAGTGTGATAACATATCAATAAAAACGCCTGATAAGTAGTTATTCCTGTTTGTTCCACAAAAGAAAACGATACGAGATAATACAAGTGGCTTAAACTGGCAAGGCGAGATCCAACAGCAATGTTGCCTAGTACTCACCTTTATTTTTGTGATGATCATTTCAACGTATTTCATTTACTTTGAAGATTCTAAAATAGTATATATCTTTTTTGAGGCCTAAAATTAAATTAAACACAATCTTTTTCGAGGTTAGGTTTAATCTTGCACCACTACTGTTGTCTTAATAGGTATTTTATTTAAAATTTAAATTATTCGGTATGTTTGTTAAATAATAACGTCCATAAAGGTTTTGACGTTTTTAAATTCTGCTGAACAAAAATCTAAATGCTAAAAATTCTCCCAGCATTAACACATCAATTTTAGGCAAATTATCACTCTTTGCCTTAGTAAATCCTTGTTGATCGTTGAAAGTGAAATAACGCGATTATTTCACTTTCGTTTGGTTTAAATAATACGGACGGAACAAACAAAATTGAATATTAAATGAAAAAAAAACACAGAGTTCGTTCGAGTTCGTTTACTTGTTTACTCAAAAGTGACGTCATTCGCTCTGATTGGTGTTCAACATATCATGGCGGACTTTCGTATTTCGTAGTTTTATTTTATCAAAATAATTATTAATCTCGCTATTAATAGAAAAATAAATGCGTGTTTCGTATTCCATGACTCAAGTTTCATTAAATAAATATATAATTTCAGTGATTTTCAATTACTGTCATCATGCCTATTGCTGAGTTGTATAAAACGTCAGTGTCATTGTTCTCTATGGTGAGTGTGATGCCGTCTGCTCAAAAGCGAACTCGTAACAGGTACGCGAGTTTTTATTTTTTCTAATACTTCTAAAGTCTCCGATGGTTGCGAGAACTGCAAAATCTTTGAATTTTTCGCTACTGGTGAAGCTAGTGACAAAATAAGCAAGAGCTAATAGGTTAATCGTTACTTAACTCGAATGTTCTTAAACCAGTAATCCGTCTTAAGAAAGTGGTCGCTTCATCGCTGTAACGCGTTTGCCAAGAAGGCTCCTTTTCATTGGAAGTACCATGGAGATTAGAAGGAGTTCAAGATAAGTAGTGATTCGAGCTGACGAGACTTAATTCATCGTTATACATCTCAGAGTTCGGGCAAAAATTATACCGTCGATTCAATTCCTCCGAAGTTGTTAAGTATTGAACTTTCCACTCTAAGTATTTCTTATATACAAACGCAGCAAACTGAAAGCGTTTCTAGTCAACTTATTGATGTCGAATGTTAAACCAAAACATTGTTAGCTTTGAAATACAATACCAGCATCTCACCCGACCTTAGTTTGGTTAATTTGGATTAACAAAAATATACGTGAATTTCTCTGAAAAGCTATTTGTACATTACTATTGCATGAAGGCTTATTAAGCTCTGTGGAATTAGTTGACCGTGATAACGCCTGGATAATGAATTTGGAACTGAAATATAATCTTAAACCATTTCCATAGGAATGAATCGATGAATCGAGAAATGAATGTAGTAGTAATAGTAGTAATAGTAGTAGTAGTCCAAAGAACACCAACAGCAAATAATAACACGACTATACGAACACGAGATGAACATGATAGTGTCAGTAGAAAAAGTTGTACGGGAAATTACTAGATAAATTGCGCTACTTCTCCTCCCGTATGTCCTCCCGCCTTTTACGAAAGCAAGCCACGTACAGCTGTGAGAAATTTCGTCCGCACAGAACATTGATTGTCAATTTAGATTATTCGTAAGTAGAAATATGTTCGAAAAATGTCGTCGGGGAATATGTGAAACATGAAACGCCAAAATTACATGTAGTAAATCGTGTAAAAACATTTACACTTATTTAGTGCCCTAACTAGGGCACAGACCCTGGAGGGGTGCAGAAATAACGAAGACCAAGTGTTGTGTCCTGCATGGTAGTAGCATAGTATATTATCATCATCACCATCATCATCAGCCCATTTTTACCCCAATGCAGGGGCTTAGGCCTCCCTCAGGGTGAGGAGGGGGGCTTGGAGCTTAAGTCCACCACGCTGCTCCACTGCGGGTTGGGAACTGTAACGACCGCCATCTATTGACAGCGTCCGGGACCGACTGCTTAACGTGCCCTCCGAAGCACGGAGTATATTATACTATATGACATTTGTCGAGCGATCTTGAAACTACAACACTTGCAACATCACGCACACGCAAACAAAGGTAAAAAGTTTTATTTAGTTTCATAGACTTCTTTCAGTTCTAACTTTTACAGTACTTCTTCACTTCACTTCATCAGCCCATTTTACCCCCTTGTAGAGGCTTAAACATCTCCCGGGGTGAGGGGGGCTTGGAGCTTCAATCCACCATGCTGCTCCACTGCGGGTTAGGGATTGTAACGACCGCCATCTATTGACAGTGTCTGGGACCGTTATGGACACGTTGATTAAAATAAAACATATTTTTTTTTAAATGTTACTCCCTTCATAATAATTCTTCATACTTTTTAATCACCTTTCGTATTTAAAAGTTAAAATCACCTGGATAAATGGATAAATATAGTCATATGAAATGACGAAACGTCTATAAAATGCGCAAACTATGAAGACAGTATAAACACCGCAAGTACGAACACTGATAACACAGTGTATGTTTCGTAAACGTTAATAAGAATTTAATTAAAGTACAATGCCATGTTTCCCTAGTATACACGAATCTGCAAATTATAAATAATTTTCATACAGAATACACTATAAGTGTATCAACTGATGTACTATGTACATACAGTATGTACATACAAATATGGAAATGAAATATACTAGATAAGAAACAATTCATAATATAGAGTTTAATATTAGGTAGACAGAGCGCGTCAGACGGATGGTATGACGTCAGCAAGACGCGGCAGCCGGCGAGGTAGGAACACCCCCTTGGGCTTTACCCCAATATGAGAAGCGAGTACCTAATAAATTCGTAAAGTTGTAGTAAGACAATAAATTTAATAAAATACTGTTACGGTACATAAATAAAGAATTAAAATAATTATGTACATCGACTGACCGATCGGTCGAATATAATAATACAAAGATCTTAACTACGGAGCCAAAAATTGCGAATTCGATTCTCACCCTGGACAAACATTTATGTGTACATTAAATATTCATTCCTAGTCTATCAAACAGGCCCTGTTCAGTTTATATTAGATGGTTGTGTAGGTATGTAAATAAAAGCATTATTTTTCATTTTTAATTCTATTCGAGATAAGTATATGGAAAACACTTGAAAACACGATGCGCGCTTTAATGGAAATAATTTTCGAAGCAGGAAAATTTATAAAATAAATTGGACCGTTTAGCCTTGAATGCTTTCCTTTACGGTTTCGCTACGGAAACAACTTAGATATTGAAGGACCGGAATGTCAGCGAAGGTCGAAATCGTAAATCAAACGATAAGGGCGGGAACACACGCTACGCAGCCCTTTGTACCGAAGCGAACTGATGCGGCGACGACCCACCGTTAGAGTAAACGACTGAAAGCTTCAGGTATAAACTTACCCTAGAATTAGGTTTCAATTATATTCTGTTGTTTGAGAGAAAAGACTGATGTCGGATAATAGCATAATGCTTTATTTAACTTATTTACATGGATTGCGCTATTCAAGAAAGGACAAGGAAACGTACAATGGTGTTTAACATGTAAGTACAAATTGACTAGAAGCCCTCTTCTGCACTTACCGTCTAACCACTCCTACTCTAGCCAGCTGGTGTACCCGTTCGAGGATATCGTGAGTTTCAATCCGGTTTCAGTCCGCTAGGTCCGCGACTGTCTTCACCCCCGCGAAATTGCGTTTGACAGTTTCGATACTGTTAAGTGACATTTATGACTCTATTAAAACCAAATGCTGCTGTCAAATTTATTTACTCTAAGATGTTTAAAGTCATCCAAAGTGAACTTTTACTGCATTTTGTTAAATCCTTCAATTTGTTTATTTGATAGATATATAGATCTTTCGTCGTCTCTGAAGACTTATCTATATACTTTGATATTAATCGCAAAAATATAAAGATGCTGAATGTTGTTCAAACGTTTTAAATATTCAATTCTTTAATTAAATCGTTCGGTCGTTAAAAATATCATTTACATAAGGAATTCAAACATAAATACATTCTTAATAGCCTGTATACAAAATATATAAATAAATAACTTTCTTCAGATAAATGTGTCAATATAGAAGTCAAATTATTCGGTCGTCGTTTAGAACCGAAACTTAATAGACATTTTGTCATTAGAATACATCTATAATATTTTTTTCAATAATTCTAAACACAATAAAATTGTCGACTATTAGTGTCTGTACAACACGATTTTTACAAAAAATAACTAGGAGACGCGAGAAATAAGTAATAGAACGTTAAAAAAAAAATTTAATTTTTGTCTGTTTTTCAGTTTGTTTGTTCGTTTGTACGCGTATCCCGTAAAAGCTTTTCATTAGATTCAAAACATAATAAATTTAAAATATGAAGATTTATTCTGAGTAACATTTAGTTTTAATTTAGCCAAAATTGAACGACTGAATAAAACGATATAAAATTTTAACTTTACATTAAAAAAGATACCACTCTGCCCGGTGTTGCGGGGCGTGTGTCGCCGAAGGAGTGCCTGCGTGCATAAGTGAGCGAGCTTATGTAGGTAATCAAGTCTATAAACTGCCCAATTAACTAACACCAAAACAATTGTGTAAATTGTTTAATCATACTAACTAACAGACAGATAGAATCACGTTTCGTTTTATAACCGGCTGAGATAGATTTAAGTTTACGCAGACAAAGTCGCAGGCACAGCTAGTTTTTAACCCTTTGGCACGTATTAACTTCAAGAAATTTTACGTCATTATTTTATTTTGTAAAATATAATACTAATGAAATATGTATTAACTATTTACGATTTTTTTTTCGTGCATCGATACATTCGACATCCCACTCCGCTAACTCGATTCATCTCGGGTGTAAACGAGCACTTAGCGGTCGAGGGGCTTGGTCTGAACCTGAACCAATATTTTTGTTTGAAACCACTCTTTACAACTGCTCAGCGTGCATGGTAATATGTAACCTACGGATTTTTCAGAAATCACATTTGTAAATGTCTAATTAGTTATTAAAGCCGCATGAGTGGTTTGAGAGATTAAATTTTACAGACGAACTAACAGACAGTATTTATTGTAATCATCATCATCATCATCAGCCCATTTTTACCCCACTGCAGAGGCTTAGGCCACCCCAGGGTGAGGAGGGGGGCTTGGAGCTTAAGTCCACCACGCTGCTCCACTGCGGGTTGGGAACTGTAACGACCGCCAGGTATTGACAGCGTCCGCGACTGACTGCTTAACGTGCCCTCCGAAGCACGGTGTCAGTGATATTGTGTACTTAAGTCAGAAAAACTCATTGGTACACGCCCGGATTCGAACCATGGCCCGATGGGGCCAAATTTGAGACAGGCTCGTTGCGCTCTGGGCTATCACGACATTTATTGTAAACGTTATTATTATTATTGTTGTAGTTACTTTAATATTTATTATCATTTGTAGAAGCCATTCTGAAGCTTTCTCAACTTAAGTTGTCAAAATTAAACATAAAACTTTCAAGGAATATTAAGTGAGCGACAGCCACTTCAAACATTATACGGAGTAAAAACATGTAAAAGTGTATAAAGAGAAACGTATAACGTTGTTAAAGAGTATGTTAAGGTAAATAAACATTTCAAAAACCTTAATTTTATCTAAGGATAAGAACGTTAGGAAAATAAGGATAAATAGTGACGTCAGCGGTTCTACTGGGGGAGGACTTTCTAGAAAATAGGGTAGTTAATAAAGTAACTACCTGCGTCTTTTATAGCCCAGCCTGGAACCGCCCATAATATAAATATGTAATGAGTAGCTCGCTGAGTTATTTTCTCGACAACAGTGGACGGGCACACGGGCTAACCATGCAGTCAACATCAAAGAAATAGAAGCAGGCAGCGAGCGAAGTGTGATCGCGCGGAACTTTTATTTGAACCACATTTTCTTCCAACTGCAGACCACCTATAGGATATTAAGTGTTGGGACTGAACGCAACAGCACGAAATATATCAAGAACAACAAAAAATTATACGAAAATTTAGCTCCGAAATGTTATTGCAGATAAAAAAATTAATTGTGGAGACAAAATAACAAACTGAGATGAAGGAAAGGAAGGAAATACCATACCTATTTTCACATTTCATTCATAAAATGGATTATTTTAAGAGTCCACTTAGATATGTGGCATCATTTATCCAAACAAGAAACATACATTTAGAAAATGATACCTAACATCTAGATCCTAATAATAAAATCCCATCAAAAACAATACTTGTCAAAAAAACCAAGTCTCGCAACTCAGTTGTTCTGCGGTAAAAAGAAATGAGATCCATGTAATACCAAGTCGGTTATTAATTTATTCGGTTATAAATATATTGAGACTTGGCCATCGCCTGAAAACACGTGTAAATTCAATCGCCTGAAAACACATGTAAATTCAATTATTTAGTGCGATGGCCAAGTCTCAATATATTTATAACCGAATAAATTAATAACCGACTTGGTATTACATGGATCTCATTTCTTTTTACCGCAGAACAACTGAGTTGCGAGACTTGGTTTTTTTGACAAGTATTGTTTTTGATGGGATCTCATTTCTTTTTGTATTTTGTAGACAGTTCTACTTTTTTCCTTTTCGGTACCTTCTACTTATTGTATATATGTATATCTATATGTATATAGTTTTTCTAAGATATATTATACAACCTTACGCACTCGTAATAAGTACGAATACGCACGTAGGTACGTTTTTTGCATTAAAAAATAATTTAATACACGTGTTTTCATGACGGGAATACCCATTTTTTGCTCGATTTGGCAGGGGCACTACCATGCGCCTATATTTATATGGGACTAGCTTAAACCCGCGGCTTCGAACGCAATATAATAATAACTGCCGTAGTAAAACATCGTTACGAATAAAGCCAATATTGAAAAATTTAACTGAAGACTTGGCTGTATGGGCTTAATTTTTTTTTTGCGGTCTTTTCTAGATTTTTTAGTTTTTCCTTGATTCATACACCAAACACTACTTATATTCCAAATTTGAAGCTTCTAGGTCTGCTAGAAGTGCCTTAGAATTTTGATGATCGGTGAGTCAGTGAGTGACAAAATTAAGAAATTTGACCCGTTATAATTTCTTAAAAATACTGGTTCAAATTGAAAATATACGTGTAATATGCTTATATAATATGCCTGCATGGTTACTGAAAATTTCAGTCTTCTAGTTTTATCCACAACGAAGTTACAGGGGGTCGAAAATGGTCTGAATTGCTTCGAGAAAAGGATGGTACGGCCGTGACGCTTTTTCGCTCGACTTGGTGGGGGCACGGCCGTGCCCCCAGATTCTAGAAGGATCGTATAGTGTAACATAAAATATTTCCGACATATATTTCTTAAGAATAAATTTTCTTTCCAATTCGAAGGACCATGAACTAATATTCTTTCTATGCTATATTTCTAATACAGTATAGAAATAATATACTTTGTCTACAAACTCAGTCACAGGTGAGTCGGTAACCGAGTTTGTGGACAAATCTTGGAAATAGATTTACACAACCATGCATTTCTATTTGCATCGACAAACTTTGCTTGCCAGATTTAATGCAGTTTGATGTGTTTAATTATTTTCAATTTTCAATTTAATTACTTATTTTAAATCTTAAGGGCATGTTGCAACTCCTTTTCAACTCTATATAATCGACATCATTTCCATCGAAAATTCACAACTGACAATAAGACGAAATCTATTTATTAAGTCAGAAATATTAGAGAATTTTCATTTCAGTACATGCAGTCTAGCTACAATGGTTCTGCCTATAACTATATTTGCCCTATATAACATAAAGTTATTTGGTTGCTTCAAATAACAAATTTTGTATCCCATTGAAACATGGGAATCTGCAACTACGATAACAATAGATTATGCTGATCTCCATGCTTTCAACTAATACCATGTAAAAAACCATTTTGTTTCGTTGCTTCGTTACGCCATAAAAAAGAACCAACTTTATATCCCATCTTTGACCGAGATAAAAACTATGTTACTTCCCGTCTCTCCAACTATGTTTATAGCAAAAAAATACGTCATTCTGTTGCTCCGTTACGACTTACGTCGAAAAAGCAAACCCATAAACAAACGAACACGACCAACACACTTCCGCATTTATAATATTAGTTTAGACGCAATTGTCAACTGGAAGGCGTCAGAACTTTAAGCTATGTATACGACGCCATTGACAACGGAACCCTTGACAGGCGAAGTACCACTTCAGACGAGATTTGAGTCAGTCGAGCGATGAACACGAAATGAGGGTTTAGAATAGAATATTGTATTTCCTATTTAAATACGTACACATTTTATTCTGGTTACTACATCTAATATTTTAAATAATTTATATCAACCGATTCGAGCTAAAATAATGAAAAGTCTCTGAATAGTTCGCGACTCCTATACCAATTAATCCTGTCACATGTGACTACAATCACTGAGCCATACGATAATTCGTCAAAACCCTTTGACACAGAGCAGCACAATCCCACAGGAACCATTAATCAGCCTTTGACAAGACAAAAGGGTTTATCTCGTGAACGTGATGTGATAGTCTTGTACGAACAAAGTAATAAACGGTACGTTGTTTACACACGTCGCTTGTAAAGTGACGCAGCGTTTTCATAACATTGTAAATATCGAAGCTAAATGTACATGTTCACAACTACGTCAGTTTAAGATAGCTATCGTTTATAACATGTCGATCGTTCTAAAGGTTAAAAGTTTGATAACTCACTTTTATTTTGACAATGACACTTTTATTGTGTCATTTAAAACAATAATTTCGTGGAAATCATTTGGGTTGCATCATCGTGACAAACATTTTTAATAAACATGTTTTTAATGTGAAGTTATTATCAATTCAATAATATCTCTGGACAGATTATACCAATGATGTAGGTGAAGTGATGTATACAATACAGTGTCGATGAGAATTCCATTTCCTCATAACACGAAAGTTCTACTAAAAAAAACCCTTAAAGGGACAAAATAGGGGATGAAGGTTTGTATGTTGATTCTACTGTTTTGAAAATTAGTGTTTAGCCTTTCGATTGGAAATGAAAAAGACGTGTGTAAGCATTTATAGAAATTTAATCCGTACGAGTGTAATTGGTAAAATTTTTATTCAGTCTTTTGGCTGGAAATAAAAAACTCTTTCAGTGTCTTTGTATAATGAACCCTTGATGAATAAGAGCTAATACACAGTGTAAACCACGTGACACTATATACGTCACGATATATATATATCTTCATCATATAGTATTTAGACAGTCATCTGCTAGTTGGATCAAAGTGCGGATGGCATGGTAAGGCCTAGATCGCAGACCATAGGTGACCGTATTTAAGGTATATGTGAGCAGAGAGTGGTCGGGTGACGACCGCCAGAAAATGAGAGCTGGTATGCTCTGTGATCTTGGTGCACTAGGATGTTGCTGAACATCATACGAATGTACGTACTAAAGAAAGAGTACTTTATAAACTATATATATAATAGTTTATAAATTATTTTATACGCAGCAGCTCTTAGCAGATAGTTTAGAAATTCACCCAATTTACACGATTCATAAAATCTGGCTAATCCAATAGTTGAACGGCGGCGTTTCGAAATAATGGCATATTCATAGACAAGCATATTCCATATTTCACGAACGGCGTGCTCACTCCATATAAAATACATATTACTCACGATGAATATGTGTCTACACATCCAATATGGTGAAAATAGAGTTGTATTCGTTCGTATTAAGACGTAGTGTGACGCGTTGTTTCTCCCTCTTTGTAAAGTTTGCGACATCAGTTAATCTAGTCCGTTCCATTTCAACATGCGATTGCTAGCCCATGTACGACACAAAAAGCTAATGAAAACCATCCAGAACAATCTTGGATTTCCACGCAAGGTGCCATTGAGAGGCAGCAATAAAACTTTTTTTATAGTCGAAAGAATTTCTACAATCCCTCCGTAAAAAGCGGGATTGCGTCGCTTTCAATGAATAAAATCTTGTGAATATATCTCCCTTTTATTCTTTATTCAGTCCTTCAATTCTTTGAATCAAAAGAAGAGGTTTTACTATTCAAATTTGATACCCTATGAACACAGATTAATATTATTACGACCAAAAAGGAAATTGTTTTCACAACAAGAAAATGGTTTTACTCAACTCAACTTACATAAAGTACAGTAAACAAAAAAAAAACAGTAATCACTAAGTATTATACGTGCGAATGATTATTTATCCATTTGCATAGCAAGGCGTAATGAAGCCACGTGCAAAGTGTGGAGTGAGGTAGCGAAAACGGAAGTGCGGATATTGAAAACTTCGCCCGCTCGCCATCGATGGACCATTAACATTCCGACTACCGCTCGTTGGGACGAACCGAGAATATATTATTTCCTAGTAATAACCTTGTCACACAAAGCCCTAGTATTTTTAGATAATCGTTATTTAAATGTATATACACATATATGTCGGGCCCGATCATTGAATTGGCCACTTCGTGAAATGCTTGACGAAATACCCATGAAATGGTGGTATTTTAAGAAGTACAACACTACCTGCTGTCCACATCATGATGTGCTCTGGCCTAATCAAAATAAACGTATATGATATGGTCAAACACTAGTGATCGTATCGTGAAATAGTTACAATATACACAGCTAGGGGCACTGGTATCGCTCTGTTTATGCAATGCATCATAGTGAAGGACGATCATTTTTGTTTTAAAAGGTAATTATGATTAAAATATCATAATATATATATTCTACGTTTTTACATTTTAGGCATGAAACCGTCAAAATAATTCAATGACTATCAACTATCTAATAAAAAAGCTTATAAGTAGATAGACTCTAATGAACTTTAGAGAATTTGTGAAATTGTGCTCGAGTTATTCAAATACTTTAAAAACAAAAAAAAATTCCAAGATTTTACTTCTACACAGTGTGTGCTTGGAAGACAAGTTAATTAATGAAATTATTTACATATCTACTTAAGAATTTGTTTTTAATTATTTTTTTGGGATGAAGGCTGTCGGAAAAGCAGACTAGGTGTTTGTGGTACCTTATTACTTGTTGTTTTTCAAGAAATATATTTATTTGAAGATGCAATGTAGGTATACAAGTTGACTGAGCAGTTGGCCGAGTGCTTAGAGACCCTAACTGCAGAGCCGAAGGCAGCGGATTCGATTCCCGCCCGGGACAATTATTTGTGTGCATGAACGTGTCTATTTGTTACGAGCCTGGCTGTGAAAGTATTTATATATGTATATATTATTAAAAAAAGAATATATAAGTATGTATATCAATTGTTTAGTACCCCATAATACAAGCATAATACTTGCTTACTTTGGGACTAGATGGCTCTGTGTGAGATGTCCTAGTTATTATTATTATAATATTATTTAAAAAAAGTTATCTTATTTGATAGAAATAATAAGAAAATTTAGATATTATTAGGTTTTATTAAAAAAAAAAAAACAATGCTTCCAAACATAACAAAGGGCCTTATTTATGGAAATAGACACATTAACTTATGAAATTTTTTTATTGAAATCACTTGATATTTTATATATACCGTATTTTCATATTATGAAGGATGCACGACATTAAAAACACGGAATGAGTACGTCCTCTTTTGGCGTGTGATCGATCAACGTTGTTGTAACCTTAACCGTCTTTTACAATCAAACTCGCACTTGGCCCTAAGATGTATTTTGGCTGATCTTGATGAGATTTTTTGCACTATACAAGGTGAAATTTTAATAACCATCCAAATTACAATGTAATGATTTTTGGTAAACAACCGATGGCCGTCTTGTTTCCTTTTAGTATCGTTCCATAGAAAAATATTGAGATATAGACTACACAAACCTTTATCAAAACCATTAACTCTAGCCACCGTTCACGGGCGGTGCACGCTCCGCCTCATTTCACTCTAAAGGTCTCGGGCGCGTCGTCACAAAGAAGGCAAGCAAACGTTACAAAATAACACTGTAGATAAAATAATTAATTATAAAAATTTAACCTACATTTTTTTATTTACGTAATGAGGTCTATTGGTGATACTTAATATCTAGATTTTTTTTTGGATGGTTGTTAAATTTCATCCTGTACAAGTATTACCTCAAAGCAAGTTCAGATTTGTTTGTGGTTATAAGCCACCAGACGATGCTGTAGTAGGTGTTCCTTCAGAACCGTTTTTCAGAATCATTAACACAGAGGCCTACTGACCTTTAAAAAGTAATTGTATTTTTTTAAAACAAGTAAAAATCATTGAGTAAAAAAATATTAAAAAACGTGTCTCTTTACGTGGTCAATCGTATAGACCACGTGGACGAAGCCGCGGGCGGAAAACTAATTAATTTTAAATTTAATAATCGTAATCGGATTGCAATCGGTTAAGGCTTAATGGTGTGTATAATGAATAAAAATGGAAGCTACGCGAATTTATTTTTCGATTTCTGCGAAAGATATACCGATCATCCTTTGATGATTAATATTTATCGTTTGTATCGCTCTTTTATACGTGAATCGGAAATGACGTGCGCCGCTCTGCATATATTTATTAATAATTTACGATCCCCGGCGGAGTTATTGAATTTTTCGACGAAGGTCGATACAAACCTTTATGATACCCTTTTCATTCATAAACTAATCTTACATTCCCTGTTTATCAATTTTCTCGTACTAGCACGTCCACCAAAAATAGATAAGTAAGTTTATTCTGTAAAGGATTGCGATAGACGTAAATAAAGGTTTGTTAACACTAGACCAACAAAATTTTGTCATCTGTATATAGATAATGAGAATGTTTTCTACAAAAGATATATCAAATGATAAGAGTCTGATATGGAAAAAGATATTAAAAGAAATACCTATTATTTATTAGATACTTAAAATCACTATAATCTTATGGTGTGTATATCTCAAAGTAGCTTTGATTTGGGTGAAATTACTCGTGATTTTCGACTTCCATTTTCCTCTTTATAGATTTCTTTCATGTTTCTAGACGCAGCGGTGATGTTCGTTCAAATCGCGTTATATTTACATTTTTGCGCATAAAATTCTGCGTTTACCGTCTAACCACTCATACTCTAGCTAGCTGATGCAAGATAGCGAGTTTTAGTCCGAGCGCAAGGTCCCCGTGCGCCGGTCTTCAACCCCACAAAATTGCGTAATGTCACTTCGATACTGTAAAATGACATTTATGACTCTATTAAAACCAAAACCTTCTGTCAAATTAATTTACTCTATATTTTCACGTCTATTTCGAAATCCATGTTTCTAAAATGTTGTTCAGTCCGTACGTTGATATGTTAGTCAGTCAGTCTGTCTGTCTGTTTCTTCTTTTATATATAAGTTTTCGGGCGTTTTTCACGTCGCAAGTTGCGACATAGGTGTGTGCATCGCATTTTGTTCATACCGTGCATATACTAGTAGATCGTCTCGATATTTTCGAGCCGGTCGTTGTGGCATTCGAGTTTGTTCGGCTTTTATGCTCAATGTATTTTCTAGTAGGCCTAACTGAATATGTAGGCCGGGTGGCTTGTGGGAACATTCGATTTTTAGCCGGTCGGTCTTGTCGCCCGGGCGTAACCAATCATACATATGTCACCTGGTTGCTCTGCCACTTTTTCAAAAACAAAATGTTTATAACAATCAGTGCTGATGACTTATGGTCCGTCTAATCTCTGAGTTTGTCATGCGATGTATATCCGTCTTAATGATAGTGTTATCTGCCAACCCGCATTCAAGCAGCGTGTGGATTTAAGCTCCAAGCCTCTTGAAAGGAGGCCTAAGCCCCCGCAGTGGGATATGAAACGAGCTGATGGAATGGAATGGATAGTGCTATCTAAGCCTTTTTAAAACTGTCTAATTTTATTAAATATCTGTAATAATTATAAAAATTTTCTCTTTACTATAGTTTACAGTTCTAGGCTTCTCAGTTTACAATTATTAGGAAAATTTATGAAAATTTATTTCACTATGTGAAAATCTTTGTCGTCATTGGTGAAATATTTTTGGCGCTACTGAAGGGACATTTGGCGCGCGCATCGCGTCTTCCTAAAGGCAACAGGCATCTATCTACATCAACTATCGACCTCCAATAAATAAATAAATAAATAAATAAATAAATAAATAAATAAAAGTGTAAATAAAAGTTTCAAATTTACGATGCATCAATATGGAATGACAAGAAGAAAAACGATACGGATTCAAGACACGCGCGTCTATTCAACTATATAAGATATCACAACTTCCAACCCAATAAACAATACCAACGTTGTCGTCTCGCGAGAACGCAAATTCTAATTTCACTAAACTAATATTTACGTAGATAGAAATGGATCTACAAGTTTATTTAATTTTATTAAGATATTTTTATTGGTGATTTCTTTATTACTAAGTGATTAGGTCTTAACCTATGAAGTGGCCATTCTTCAGTACTGGCCATTTCAAACAAAAAAAAATTGATTGGCTGTGAATTCTAAATTCAAAATAATTTTATTTTAAATAAATTCTTTTAACAAACTCAGTTTTTTGTTTATTGATTAGCATTGTGTTTTCATTATATTTGAAAATTTTTCCTCATAATGGACACTTTAAAAATTCGTGTAATTATGGAATATGAGTTCCGTCGTGGCACTAATGCGGCACAAACGGCACGTGACATCAACAACGTATAGAGAGAGAACTTAACAAACGAACGCACAACCCGCTATTGGTTTGCCCGCTTCCGTTCTGGAAATTATGACTTGAATAATGAACTTCGTGGTTGTTCGGACACTTTGGTCAACAATGATGAATTGAAGGCGATTGTGGAAGCTGATTATACTCAAACTACAGTTGGACTAGCAGCAGCTTTTGATGTTAGCATCAAAACAATATTGAACCATTTGCGACAATTTGGCATAGTAAAAAACCTAGATAGATGGGTACCCCACGAACTTAACGATTGCCAGCGCAACGTACGCGTCGAGACCTGCCTCGCGTTGCTCAACAGGCACAGAAATGAAAGAATTTTGAACAGGATTGTTACCTATGATGAAAAATGGATTCTGTTCGACAATCAAAAGCGCTCAGCAAGTTGGTTAGATCCTGGTTCAGCACCAAAGTAATGTGTTAAACGAAAAATTACCCCTAAAAAGGTGACGGTCACTGTTTGGTGGTTTAGTGCTGGTGTGATTCATCACAGCTTTTTACAAAATGGCATGAGCATTACTGCAGATGTGTACTGTGAAGAACTGAAGACAATGATGGAGAAGCTCGCACGTCTGCGACCAGCTTTGGTCAATCGGTCGTCCCCGCTGCTCCTTCACGACAACGTGCGACCCCATACTGCACAACAAACAGTCTCTAAGCTGCTAGAGTTTTGGTTGGAAGTTCTCACTCATCCGCCATACTCACCAGACCTTGCACCTACCGACTATTATATTTTTCAAAATTTAGACAACTTTTAAGGGGAAAAAAATTCTATTCCCGAGAGAGAGTACAAAATACCTTTGAAGAGTTTGTTGCCTCCCGTCCACTTGATTTTTATAAGGACGTCAATAAATTGCCACTGCGTTGGCAAAGATGCATCGATTGTACGGGTGATTACTTTGAATAACAGAAATAAAGAAGTTTGGAAAAAAATACTTAAACTGATTTCATACAAAACAGCAACTTCATAGGTTAAGACGTATATATTTTAAGATCAAAACAAATAATTTCCTTTTACCTAAAGATACATGAATGAATGAAAAAATTAAAGTAAAATGTGATCCATCGACTAATTAGACATCTCAGAATCCAAAAACTACATTTCGGATTTTCTTCCTTTTTTCTGCGTGAATCCATAACTCAAAAACCGCTGAACAGATTTTAATAAAACTATCATATTTAAGCAGATCAATTTATGTTCGAACCTATAGGGTGTGTATGCCATTATGCTGCCATTTTTAGAAACAAATCAGTAAGAAAACTCTTTAAGGTGGTATGCTTCTCATATAAAAAAGAGGGTTTAGCCCTGTTCCTCGCTCAATCCCATAACTGATTTCTACAGAAAAAACATATCTAATAGGAGAAACCCTGTTATAGGGAGGTGTGTTTTTTTGTTTTTGATATCTCGTTTAATTGTTTTATGATAAATTGTACAAAAACATGATTTTCTTCGAATTTTTAATCTAAAAATAATGGTATGTAGAGTCTATATTAATACGATTTTCACGAAAAGGAAAACACTCCGCCCTAAAGACGGCGTTTTTTAATAATGTTGCAATTTTTGGTTTTACTCGTAGAACACATTCATTTCAGGAGTGGAAACAGACGCGACCCATAAGCTATTCCGACGAGTATTTTATAAGTATTTTTGGGAATTTGCTGTTGTCATCTGTGTCATTCAAGAACGGGTCGGGGAAGAGGGATCGAAACGAACATAGCGCTGCCAAATCGAAGCCGTGGAGAGAAAGACTACCCATATGTTATATTTAAAACAAAGAAAAGTTATGTTTTGACACACGATAATCATTATTTAAATATGCATACATTTAAATATGAAGTAAAAAAAAAAGTTAAATAAATTACAGCATATTTTTGTGCTAACATCAACAAGCTTTGAGTCGTCAGATGGAACAGCATTGGCAATAGAACTCAGAAAGTGTAGTATAAAAAGAAATGGACGAGAAAACATTGAAATATAAGGACGTTTTAGATGTCCACAGGAATACCAGTGAGCAAAAGCTAGTAATTAATTTTAAAAAAACTAGTTAATTTACCTTAGAGTATTTAAGACTGAAGATGGTAAACCTTATAAATTTTAGATAAAAATCTGCCTTAACTTTCTAGAAGAAACAAAACATCAAAACAATTTTGAACTATTTGATCTTATATTTTGTATGACATTCAGACATGACTTATCACAAATCAGCCCATTATGCCCAATGCAAAGGCTTAGGTAGGCTTAGGCTTCCCTTGGAATGAGGATGCTTGGATCTTAATCCATCACGCTGCTCCAGTGCGGGTCAGTGAATTTCAACAAAAACAAGATTTAAGTTGCCATCGTCAGTGATAATTATATACGAAAAAACTCATTGGCAGATGCTTTGAGATTCGAACCACGACCACCACGATCTTCTAAACAAGAAGCGGGCTCTTGATCACATGACTTATCAATGTACTTTTTGATGATGGGAAATATCCGGACCCCTACTTTAATTAACTTCCATTTTACCCTATTTACCCCTTCTATATTACCACAATCTTTCACCCCGATTTAACTTTTTTGACATTCGTTGTAACCCCTTAATATTCTCTTAAAATAACTATTTTTTTATTCAAGTTACAATAGCGCATTATTTGAGTGTATATTAGAGACACGGTTACAAGACTTCCGTATCTGAATTAGATAGTTATCTATATTTCAAATATCAGTGCCCATTTCTATTCATACTAGGTGTATAATAAAATAAGCGTTCAGGAAAAAAATTACTAATAATTCTGCTTGATATTTAATTTAATATTTATACCCATATGTATGGTTCAATATTAATTTGTTATATGTTTGTAATGTAATTTATAATACGCCAACAGGTTCGGAAATGCGTGCATCAAACGGTAAGGCACCGGAGTGTAGAGTGCTATATACATTATGATGCAAGTACGGTAAGCTACACATTATAGTCGAAGTGTTTATAGGCACGAGGCAAAGCCGAGTACTTATAATAAACCGATGACTATAATAGCCAGCTTACTGAGTACGAGCATCATACGACGTTTTTCAATACATTTCCAATTAAAAAAATTAGGTAGACACTTCAGAGGAGCTTTGAAAGTAGCGCCAGTGACAGAGAGACTGCGGAGTAATAGGCTTGGATGGTATGGTCATGTTATGCGCAGGGATGACGAGTATGTAGGCAGAAGAATGTTAAGTATGAATGTGGAAGGACGTAAAAAGAGGGGAAGACCAAGGAAAAGATGGATAGATTGTGTGAAGGAGGATATGATAGCGAAAGGAGTGAGTGATGAACTGACGAGTGACAGAGAGGAGTGGAAGAAAAAACATGTTGGGCCGACCCCACTTAGAGTGGGATAAGGGCAGGAAAGAGAGAGAGAGAGGTAGACACTTCAAATGTAATAATGGCGGGAACTAAGAGCGCGAGCGAGTTGCTTTTCACGGTTTACGCATGCGTGGCAAACAGAATGCTCGTTTGTGATTGGTGTAAAACAAAAAGGCCTAGTACTGTAAAATACAACATTACAGTTCAAGTTTCGATGTCATAAAGACCGTTTTAATAGCAAATGTATTGAAAAAATATTTAAAAAAATTTTCCCTCGAGAAATTAAAAAAAAAATTCAAGGAGTATATCTCAAATTTTAAATGAACTTTAAATGTAGGGACTTCCTCAATAAATTTGAAATCGAATCATCTAATATGTGTGTAAATAAAAACTCGTTCTCTTATAACGTCTTTGTCAGGTATTATATTGATGCATATGCAAAAGCACCTACCATCTTATACATGTTCTTATATACGAAACAAAAGCGCTGAGTTGACTCCATAAGTTTTTCATGTCAGGAATTTGTACTATGTAACCTTTCTGTGACGTCGTATCTAATAAGTTGTTATGCTGTACTAGTAATTCATTTCATACCTTGAGCGCGTCTTCGTGTGAAATACCCGAGAAAGGTGTGCCGTTGACCTGCAGGATGGAGTCGCCGGGCCGGAGTCCCGCGCGTTCTGCCACCGAACCATCTTCTACGCGAGATATGTACACGCCTATACCTGCGTAAAAAACAACATATCAACAACTAATACAAAACAATGTATATAACATAGTCAGTCCGTTCCAAAAATAACAAGTTCCTATTTTTACTGACCTAGCGTTAATTTTAGATGAAAACAAAAATAAAATTATTACAAGTACAAGTGATAAGTCATTAATAATAATAATAATAACAAGTATTTTTTTGCAATTTCACAAATTAAAAAAATTATACGTTCGTAATTAAATGCGAGTGTACGACATTTAATTAATTCATTTTAATTTTAAAAATATCATTCATTCATAAAAAAACATAATATTTAAATAACTAAAACAAGGAGGAGTTTCTTGCCGATTCTTCTCCTTCTAGTTTTCCTAACCGGTACCTTTCAATAAGTGTGTGTAAACATTTTATATTGAGTATTCATTCAATCCGTTTTCCCATCGAGTACGAAATGTGTTCGGTACCACAAGTTATATAAAAAGATAATTTCCCATTTCTACCGTTTTATAGCGTTTTCTACCATTTCAAACTAACTAGTGCAAAGGATGCTTCACTACGTACCTAAACGAGAATTATTTTAATTACAAATACGTGTCTCCGTCTATTAGTCGTTTTGACGACTTAACCGCTGCACCTATTTTGGTAAAATTTGGTACCTATAGAAACAGCTTAGAAGGACATAATTTACATTTTACCTCAAAAATGTGTCCGTAATGTTTGTTACATTTTCACATAAAAAACGCTAAACAAATATAAATTAAATTTGGCAGGGAAAGAACTTCTATTCTAAAGTCGGATATAGACTTTTTACCACGAAAATGTATGTATGTATGTATGTTAACTTTTCATGGCTTTACCACGAAACTTTTACTTATGAGATTTACCAGGGAGATAGCTTTTACACTGAAAATGTGTTAATATGGTTTGCGTTGAAATTGAAACAATACGAACGCGTAGTGTACGTAGGCGAAGCCGCCGGTGGCCGCTAGTCGGATAAAATAACAATAACTGAACGTGAAGTCTCGGCCTTTAAACATTAATTTACTTAATTACAGTATTTACAGTTTAATAGGGAATCCGTCTGGTGAAACTGGAATTATATTCGTCAACAAACTAACGATCTTCTAAAGTGATGGGACTTGTTATTAGAATTAGTTTGTTACATATTTCATATAACAACTAGCGACCCGCCCCGGCTTCGCACGGGTAGCAGAGCATATAAGCCGTAATGTTTTTTCTGGCGAAATGTCATATCAGCTTGTTGCGTCGAACATGTAAATTGGATTTAATTACATTTAATAGTGACGTAAGTTTATCCTACTTGAAGTATTTTTAAAGTATTTTATTTCCAATTCTATAAATATTTGAAAAAGTGAAGAATAAATACATATAACCTATCCTAACCTAACTACGTGTGTCGCGTCGTCCGTATGGCCGGCCGGCGCGGCACGGCGCGGCGCCCGGCTGGTCGCGCAATATTTATATTTCGCGATAGTTCCTAAGATATTAATTTAAATAGTATAGTGTAAATGGCAATCATAATGTGCATGAAATGCTGAAGGTAAATAACGTATTTAATTTGATAAGGATTAAAACTGTATCCTTATAAATTACTTTCCAATTACCTCATCATATGACACCATTTTTTAGAACATAAAAATAGGTATAGTAAGCTATCCATAAAAGACAAACATATGCCATCGCGGACTTTTATTTAGTCCTATAAAAGATACATTCCTACATACATTATTTTGTCATATCTCAAAAGGATTAGGCAGCGTTTTCGATGAAAACTCCCAGCCGGCTTGATTTTTTTCCGACTTCTTCAACAATAATCGTTGTATTTCAACAAATTTCCACAAAACATTAATTAATTAATTATACACATAAACCTTCCTCTTGAACCGCTCTGTCCATTGGTGTCAACAATATGCCAATCCGTTTAATAGTTTTTGAATTTCAATTTGAACAGACAGACAGACAGACGCGGCGGGGGACTTTATTTTTAAGCGACTTCAAAAAAGAAGGAGGTTACTCAATTCGACCGTATATATGTTGTTTTTTTTTTATGTGTGTTCAGGGATAACTTCGTTGTTTATGAACCGAATTGGATGATTTTTTTTTGTGAAAGGGAGATATCTCCGAAATGGTACCATGATAAGGAAACCAGGATCTGATGATGGCATCCTAGAGAAATCGAGGGCCACCTTCGAAAATCGTATTTTAAAGTATCGTATTTTAAGTATTTTGATAAAGTACGACTACTAGTACTATTTAATGAAGGTCGGGAGTCGATCTGATGATGGAGCTGAAAGACAGTCGAGGGAACTCCTCCACGACTTACAGCAATTACCTGGTGTTTGGACTTGATTCATTTCTGTTGATGAGATCTTTGCACCCATATGGATTATAAGTGCCATACAGGTCTGATGATGGAGACCATGCACAATCGAGGGAACTCCTCAATGATTTACAGCAATTACCTGGTGTGTGGACTTAATTCATTTCTATTAATGAGAACTTTGCACCTATAAAAGTAATAAGTACCATTACAGGTCTGATGATGGAGACCATACACAGTCGAAGGAACTCCTTAACGATTTATAGCAATTACCTGGTGTTTGGACTTGATTCATTTCTATTGATGAGATCTTTGCACCCATATGGATTATAAGTGCCATTACAGGTCTGATGATGGAGAACATACACAATCGAGGGAACTCCTCAACGATATACAGCAATTACCTGGTGTTTGGACTTAATTCATTTCTATTAATGACAACTTTGCACCCATATGGGTTATAAGTACCATTACAGGTCTGATGATGGAGACCATACACAGTCGCAGGAACTCCTTAACGATTTACAGCAATTGCCTGGTGTTTGGACTTAATTCATTTCTATTAATGAGAACTTTGCACCTATTTGGGTTATAAGTACCATTACAGATCTGATGATGGAGACCATACACAATCGAGGGAACTCCTTAACGATTTACAGCAATTACCTGGTGTTTGGACCTAATTCATTTCTATTGAAGAGAACTTTGCACTCATATGGGTTATAAGTGCCATTACAGGTCTGATAATGAAGACCATAAACAGTCGAGGGAATTCCTCAACGATTTACAGCAGTTACTTTTTGTTGAGCTTCCTTCATACGGTTGAATATGCCAAAATGTTCAGTTCGCACAGAAATAATAATTAAGATTGAAGTTTTACATAGGAATACCACTGCCTACTAGGCATGCTGATGCGTCAATTTGACACTGAATTTACGTTGCGTAATCGTGGTTCTGTCTCATTAGAGTAGCGCGTTTAGTAGCCCCATTTATACTAAATACAAATAGGTTACAGATGCGTTCAACTAAAAATTGAAAAATAAAATAATTTTCAAAAAAAAAAAACCGACTTCAAAAACATAAACTAAAAAGTTAAAAATATAATTTTCACTTTAAAGAAAGGAGCATTCACAGGCGGCATATAGTTAATGAAGTCGGTGCCAACTCAGGCACTTTAAATCGGTACTTACCAGGTAATAACAATTACAACAATGATATATTTATAACAATAACAAAAATAGAACACAATTTAAAGTGTCTGAGTGAGTAGGCACCGACTTCATTAACTTTATGCCGCCTAGTGAAAATTTTATTTTTAACTTTTTAGTTTATGTTTTTGAAGTCGGTTTTTATTTTTTTTTTATAAAATATGTAATGATAAACGACATACAAACGACATATAATGACATTCATAGATATAGTGTGTAAAATCACAAATAATTTGGGTCACGTAAATTATATTACGAATCAAAAACATTTTTGTGGTATTTACGTAAATAAAAAACGTATAGAGGAAAATACTGCGTCCGTGTCACTAATAAACTTTAGCCGGGAGTCAGATAAAATAGCCATTGTTGGGAAAACTTTTTGCCTCTGCTAATGAAAATTTCGTATAAAAGGGACTTCCTGCTGCCGTCGTAAAATATAACTGCCAGGGGTATTATATGCACGTATCATTTATTACCTTTGATTAATACACTTTTCACATAGAACCTACGTAAATGGACCGTCCATTATAAAGATAAGATGCGGCAGATATCCTATGAGTAGAAAAATAATTTTATTTACCCATAGCGATTCAGAAAGCTTAAAATGCTCAGATTATGTCAGATTATGATTAAATTCATCAAAGATATGAAATATAAACGAAATTATTTTTACGCAAAACGTCGCTCAGTTTATTTATTCTCAACATGTCCCGACCATAAATCCAAGACTGAGAAACAGAAATTATATTTAAAATTTAAGAACTACCAAGACTTCTTTCGTATATTCCAGGCAGAACGTCAAAATCGCTACAAAATTAACCGTTACAATCATCGGCTGTCAAATTTGTTTACTCTATGGTTATAATAAATAAATAAATAACTATATATTAAATAAATAAATATTATTTGTAAATAAAACTGACTGTTTCCTCAGCGCCTAGCCCGAACCACCGGTTTGTATAACCATGAAATTAGGAATATATTTCTTTTATAACTATGACTAAAAATTAAAAAAAAAATTAAAAAAAAATACTATAACTAATTCTTAAAAATGGTGATCAAATAAAACTAATCTAATAAATCTAATGATCCTAATTAATATTATAATTAGATTTATATTTAAATAATAATTAAACTATGACTTTATTATGTTTGTTCTTACTTTTATTAAAAACTAACAGACTGGTGACTATATATTATTTTATTTCATATCTTCACTTCTTCACTTCATCAGCCCATTTTTACCCCACTGCAGGGGCGTAGGCCTCCCCCAGGGAGAGGAGGGGGGCTTGGAGCTTAAATTCACCACGCTGCTCCACTGCGGGTTGGGGACTGTAACGACCGCCATCTATTGACAGCGTCCGGGACCGACTGCTTAACGTGCCCTCCGAAGCACGGAGTCAGTGATAGTTGTGTACTTAAGTCAGAAAAACTCATTGGTATACGCCCGGATTCGAACCATGGCCCTATGGGGCCATATAAATTTGAGACAGGTTTGTTGCGCTTTGGGCTATCACGTTTCATATATTATAGAATTATTTGACGCTACCGCTGGGCTGGTCTCGTCAAGTAAGTGGATCGACCAAGACCAAAATACGGTGGCACCCATATTATCCAAGGCTCTGACTTCTGCTAGCCAGATAACTTCTGCCGGAAAGATGTGACATAAGTAGTTGTTTTAGCGGCGAGAAACGTTTAACGGTATGAACTACTTTTAAATATTTTTTGTACCTATATAAAGTACAAAAATTGGTTCTAAAGTAGTAAGTAAAGAAAGCTTGGGTTTTTTTTGGGCTGACTTATTTTTCTCGAGTTTTAAAAGAGAAACGATGTTCAAACTTTTACTATTGTCGAAGTATCCGACACAAACAACACTAGAAATCATTGAACTAAGTTCGATTCTTAACTTCTTTGTAAGAGCTTCGGCGAGTAACTGAAATGTATGTTTTCACACATTTTACACATTGTGAAGAAGTAAAATTACCTTAACCTCAATCGCCTTATATCATTTGAGGACCACGAGACTCCAGCCAGTGCCCTAAAACGGAATCAATCCAAATAGATCTAACAGCCATGTGTTAGAAAGCAAGAATTTACCAATATATCACGTAAAAAAAGGTGCTTCAATTTTCTTTTAAATTACAACGCGAACTAGTCGAAGTGCGATCGGTTTTTACTTACAAGATTAACCTTTAAAATATTTTTTTACAAACAATACAACAGGATATGCTGCAACCCCTAATTTCAGTTGTTATTTCTCTTTTCGGTCAGTTTTCCGTAATGATTCATATTTTGTGCCGTGTATTTTTATTACAATTATCATAATGTATATTACTTTAGCCCCTTCTCTAATTCCTCAACTTTATCGGGCGTAATCTGGTTCTACAGATATTATCACGTTTTAGAATTACTAATGTTGTATTCTTTGAGACTCTTCCGTTATATTTCAAGTATTAATAACTCTCCAAGTGTAATAAAAACAAAAATGAATCGCACTGTACGCGTAAACAAGACGTAATGTATAAGCTCGGCAAAATCAACAGACGGATTCTCGCAACTAATTTGCACTTAGTATAATTAACTTTCTTTTAATATTGTTTTTCCTTGCAAAAGACGGCGAATATAATGTACACAAGCCTAAGTAATGGTAAAAGCATATTTACGATTTTTCTTCTTGATCCTCTAAATAACACGAATTGTAGGCCGTACGCTGAAGCTGTTTTTCTTAAGTATCGTATCGCCCCCAATGACATGATATAAAAGCCCTCCTGGAATAAAAGTGTCCGTTTAGGAAGATTTACGAAGTTATGCTATATGAAAAACGTTGTCAACAGTAAAAGAAATAAAACCTTGTAAAAGAATTACTTTTTTAAGTCTGATAGTTTTCTCCCAAACCTCTTATGCGTATATATTATATTTTCTTGTTTAATAACCGGTGTTAATAACTGACCGACAATGGCATGTAGAAACCAGAACCGTTTTATCATTTTTTTTTAAACTCTAGACGACATTTTCGAGGCGAGATGAACTTCCTAAATCTTCCTAAACGGACAGAAAGACGAGCACATTTTACGATAGAAAAGCCTTTCACATCTGCCCTACTGTCATAATAATAATAATAACGTATACATCACAACAACGTGTAGGCCCCAAACAAAGCATTAGCTTAGTTAAAGCATTAGTTTTGGGTACCAAGCGAAGACACCACATACATATAACAACCAAGGCCCGGTACCAGTATCCGGGATTCGAACCTGGAACCGCCAGCTTCGTAGGTAGGGTCACTACTCACTAGGCCAAGCGGTCGTAAACAATCCCAACGATCAGTGGATAATAAATGATAGAAGTTATCTGTTTAATGTTGTACCTGTAAAGCGATGGCTCAAGGTACACATTAAAAATCTATGATCAAACGTTTATTAATAGAGTAAATTCGTATTGTATATTAGTGAAATAAATAACGAGTGGGGCCAACAAATTTTTCATTAATCTTTGACCTGACCAAACTCAGATACGGAGCTCGGCGAATTAAAATAAACAAACCGAAACTGGCAGTGTGTCTGCGGAATGAAATTGGAGTTCACGGTACGCGGTTTCACCTGCTTATTTACCTTTTAAATTCAACCTTTTTGGCATCTACGCCATCAGAATAAATTAATTTAAAACGGATAGTAAATTCAAAAACGTATAACAAGCCTGAAGTTGCTAGATATAATTGAATATGAGTCCGGTTCGTACATACTACGATTTTTTTCCGCAATAGAAGTATAACAAAATTTAATTACCGCGAAGCGTAGAAATTGCCCATATGAAATTCGTTGTCCTAGCAGGCTAGAGTTTCATTATCTTCCTATTGCATAACAGAAATTTGTAAAAAATATAGGTAAATAATTAAATTAAATAATAATATTTTTATTTAAAATAAATTCTCGTTTCATTTCTTCCTATTCCTAACGGCAATGTGAGACTTCTACCCAATATAATAAATTAATATAAGTAACGAACGCTTGCGTTATTTTTTACAAAACCTTGACAACAAAGTGGGCACGTTAATCTTGTAATTTCATTGTAATCTTCAATAAGAAAAAAAAGTACCTACCACATAATGACTAACCGATTGGCCGAGTGGTTAAAGACCCATATAGCGCAGCCAAGAGTCGCGGGTTCGATTCCCGCCCGGGACAAATATTTGTGTGCACGAACATGTCTATTTGTTCCGTGTCTGGGTGCAAAAAGTATCTATTTATGTGTACATTATTAAAAAAAAAGAATATTTAAGGCGAGGTGATTCATTGTTTGCCCGTATTTATCAAATATCAATCTAGTTTATAAGGTAAAGTCTTTATTTAATAGCGATAAAAAAAATATTATGACGAAATATCTATCTTTGTTTATCCATTGGCTATTTCGAAAACGAGATACAATTAATTTCGCTCGATAGAAAAAAATCACCAAAAAACCCTTAATAAAACACTTTATCTTGTGTTATATTAAATATCATGCATCTTTAACGTTAAAAAAAAAAATTCAAATAGAGGTTTTACTTATACCTATCCATTGGCTGTTTATTTTTGTCTATATAACATTTATTTAATTCGTAAGAAAAAATATTTAAGAATTGTCGCTTGCGTTTTTATTTACAAGCAATAATGAAGTCTTGCATTCCGTTTGCATTAGAGTATGTGGCCTATCTGCCATCTCTATCGCACGCGAGTGGGCCGGCCGGGCAGCTTGCTCCGTATTAGCTCGCATTCCCGTTCTATGTGTCAAAGTGAAACTACGCGCCTTCGCTACAGCTACACCTACCACCAGATTACGTGCTTCATATTTATTTGTAAGATATAATGGGCAATAAATAAAATAAGAAAACCAAAAAAAGGAATTATAAAAATTATTAAAAACATATGCATAAAGTACTAAGGTAGGTTCAATTCAATTAAATGTGAATAAGTCATATTTTAGGAAACTGAGCTGCATTTTGGAACAGTACACACAAAATATACAGATACGATTTTCACATAAGATTTTTTTTACAATCATGTTCAACTAGCGACCCGCCCCGGCTTCGCTTGGGTAGCAAAGCATATAAGCCGCAGTGTTTTTTTTTTCTGTAGTAGTGTCTTATCAGCTTGTTGCGTAGAACATGTGGATCGGATTTTTAGATTTAAGTTCATCTTACTTAGAGTATTTTAATATATAATTTCCAATTCTATAAAATTTTGAGAAAGTAAATAATAAATACATAAAAATTCACAGATCTCATGCACCACATGACCTTCAAATAGCATTGGAAATGAGCTTCGATAATAAAAAATAAATCGAATATGTAAGAATATTTATTTATATTTTTTGACGACCGCTTAACCTAGTGGGTAGCGACCCAGCCTACGAAGTTCAGGTTGGGTCAGTATTTATATGATCAATATTGATACTGGTACCGGGTCTTGGTTGCTATAGAAAAAATCTATATATGTATACAAACTATGTCAATGATTGTTGACTGTATGGGTTCAAACAAACAAGGTTCTGGTTTTAACTTCAACTGGCCGGCAGATATAGTTCAGACTTTTTCACGATCTGTAATGTTCTATTCAGCGTTTTCTTCATTCAACAACTTCGTTGCTCCTAACAACAGTTTAAAATATTTTTTCTCTTTGCGGCCTATATCTGCCAGCCAGTTAGTACATTTATTAAACAACAATAATAATATAAAAACAATAATAATATAAACCCTATCTGTTGCCGACATATATTAATAAAGAATATTTAAGTATGTATATCAGTCGTCTGGTATCCATAGTACAAGCTTTGCTTAGTTTGGAACCAGATGGTGCTGTGTGGGATGTCCGAGGTATTATATTATTATTTTTAACTTTTTATTTACTGGACCGATTCCCTTCAAAATCGATATCTAAGAGTCCGCGTGGACTGTGGTCACGAATCTGTGGTCAAAATTGAAAGAAGTGACCACCATTTTTACCTTTTTATTTACTGGACCGATTGCCTTCAAAATCGATATCTAAGGGTCCGCGTGGACTCTGGTCACGAATCTGTGGTCAAAATTGAAAAAAGTGACTACCATTTTTAACTTTTTAGTTACTGAATCGATTGTCTTCAAAATCGATATCTAAGGGTCCGCGTGGACTCTGGTCACGAATCTGTGGTCAAAATTGAAAAAAGTGAACACTATTTTTAACTTTTTAGTTACTGAATCGATTGTCTTCAAAATCGATATCTAAGGGTCCGCTTGGACTCTGGTCACGAATCTGTGGTCTAAATTAAAAGAAAGTGACCACCATTTTTCACTTTTTAGTTACTGAATCGATTTTCTTCAAAATCGATATCTAAGGGTCCGCTTGGACTCTGGTCAGGAATCTGTGGTCAAAATTAAAAGAAAGTGACCACCATTTTTTACTTTTTATTTACTTGACCGATTGTCTTCAAAATCGATATCTAAGGGTCCGCTTGGACTCTGGTCACGAATCTGTGGTCAAAATTAAAAGAAAGTGACCACCATTTTTCACTTTTTAGTTACTGAATCGATTGTCTTCAAAATCGGTATCTAAGGGTCCGCGTGGACTCTGATCACGAATCTGTGGTCAAAATTGAAAAAAGTGAACACTATTTTTAACTTTTTAGTTACTGAATCGATTGTCTTCAAAATCGATATCTAAGGGTCCGCTTGGACTCTGGTCACGAATCTGTGGTCAAAATTAAAAGAAAGTGACCACCATTTTTCACTTTTTAGTTACTGAATCGATTGTCTTCAAAATCGATATCTAAGGGTCCGCTTGGACTCTGGTCAGGAATCTGTGGTCATAATTAAAAGAAAGTGACCACCATTTTTTACTTTTTATTTACTTGACCGATTGTCTTCAAAATCGATATCTAAGGGTCCGCTTGGACTCTGGTCACGAATCTGTGGTCAAAATTAAAAGAAAGTGACCACCATTTTTCACTTTTTAGTTACTGAATCGATTGTCTTCAAAATCGGTATCTAAGGGTCCGCGTGGACTCTGGTCACGAATCTGTGGTCAAAATTGAAAAAGTGACCACCATTTTTAGCTTTTTAGTTACTGAATCGATTGCCTTCAAAATTGCTATCTAAGGATCCGCGTGAACTCGACTAATGTTTTTATGAAAATAAAAAAAAAAAAAACAATTTTTAGTACACTGGATACACTGAAGTAACACTGTATGTTCACTCACGTTCTTTCAGTATATAATACTGTATATATTCAGTATATAATATTATTTATATTATATATATATATATATACAGTATTATATACTGAAAGAACGTGAGTGAACATACAGTGTATATATATTTATATAATACAGTTCAGTATATAATAATAATTTATTTCAGTAACTTGTTTAGTAAAATTTTGCTTTCAAATGTGTATAATGATATATATAAATGTATATCATATTACAATAATTTATATGTATAGCACCAAATAATCACAATCATAACAAAGTATTGTGTAATTTATTTTCATCATTATCTGAATTTGAACGCATCGAGCGTGTACTACGCTTGGCCAGCAGCTAGGTGCGAGGTGCGGCGTGCGCGGTGTCTCCCCGCGTATTTATCTAGCCTCGCCTCTGCTTCACCCCCTCAATTTTTTACTTTCCAGAGCTAACAGCGCCTTAAGTATGTATATCAGTTGTCTAGTACCCTATAATACAAGCATAATACTTGCTTACTTTGGGACTAGATGGCGCTGTGTAGAATGTCCCAGATATTATACATACAGTGTAACGTATAACAAAAATATTATAAAGTATAACGTCCTATAAGCCCCTCCGACAGATTAAAGTAAGTATATAGGTAGTATTTTTGGTTCGAATATACATAATGTGACCTCTAGTATATATCACCTACAGCTAACCACAACCGCAAGAGGATCTGACATTTGCGTTCACCATTTTGTTTATTTTCCGCTTGTTTCGCTACACATCCGACCTTAATCAAGGTTTCCTCTCAGGTCATTTTTAAGACCCTTTCCGAATTACCTTTTCGAAGGGCCGAATACACGATATCTGCTTTAAAATTTTGTAATATATGTAACTATATAGTGTAAATAAATATAAAAGTTAGATATGAATGAATGAATGAAATAATAATAATTTAAAAAAAAAGTTCATTGACATGAGTAGTATATAATTGGGGAGTCTGGCTCACTTTGTATGGCTATAAAATTGGGGAGTCTGGCTCACTTTTTCGTTATTTGCAGAAAATCGTTGTCCGTTTTAAAAGTCTCGCTTCGCTCTCACGGACCACGATTTTCAGCAAATAACGAAAAAGTGAGCCAGACTCCCCAATTTTATAGCCATACAAAGTGATCCAGATTCCCCAATTATATACTACAAAAACCGTTGTCCGTTTTTAAAGTCTCGCTTCGCTCTCACGGACAACGGTTTTTCTGCAAATGCTAAATGAACCAGAGTTCTCAATAATTTTTCCTGGCTCACTTTTTCGTTATTTGCAGAAAATCGTTGTCCGTTTTAAAAGTCTCGCTTCGCTCTCACGGACCACGATTTTCAGCAAATAACGAAAAAGTGAGCCAGACTCCCCAATTTTATAGCCATACAAAGTGATCCAGATTCCCCAATTATATACTACAAAAACCGTTGTCCGTTTTAAAAGTCTCGCTTCGCTCTCACGGACAACGGTTTTTCTGCAAATGCTAAATGAACCAGAGTTCTCAATAATTTTTCTCGGAAAACACGATCTCAGTAAAAAAAAAAAAAAAAAACGACAAATGAACTAGACAGATAATTTCTAAACGTGTAAAATTTATGCTCCATCAACCTACAAACGCATTTCATTTCTTGACTATAATACAAACATAATTCATATTTTGATATTTACGAATAAAAAATACATAATTAATTGAAACTATGTAGAGAAGGTTTACAAGAAATAAAACAAATTATTGAATGTAAAATAGGTTTATTTTTCATTTTTATAAAAAGAATTATACCATTTCTTAATTTCTATTACATTTTGTAACGCACAATTAATATTTACTTGATTAATGTATCTGTGACAAGCCTGATGATGTCCATAAACGTCCGTACGAAGTTCTCGTAAAGGTGGACATCCTATGTCTTCTATATTTACAATTCGTTTGTCTTCGAGTTGCTTGATATAGTCTTCAAACCATATTTTTTTTTGTAAGCCTTTAACATATATACATGTAGCTTCTTTTATTAGGTTATTTATTATTGTGTTGAGTTGTGTATAATCTATTTCTCCAGAGTCCCACGAAATACCATGATAGTTTCTTGTTAGCCATGAATTCGTGGATCGACATTTTGCAGACAAATTATACCAAGGATATGGTGGTTTAAATAGTATACAATATTCTTTGTCTTCTTTGTCTTCAACAGATGCAACCGCTAGTTCTTTCACGATCAATTCATTTTTTCCATTTACAAAACATTGTATATCCATAATAAGTTCCATAATTGTTTGAGATTTCTTAAATATTCGAATACGTGTAGATTATTCAAGTGCTCGTGAGCGACTAGCCAGCAGAATGACTAACCTACTCTCGCAATAAAATTACGTAATTTCAGCGTTGAAACAAGTTTAGACAAGTATAATTTACAAATCATCTATATTTATCCATGAATTGTGTGTACCATCAAATCCCAACCATTTTACTAATATTTTATTTCCTCTTTTTTTTATAACTCTTTCAATTAGATAAATATCAGGATATTTCGTTTTTGAAAGCTCTTCTTTGTAAAAGCAACCTTGAACTGGTGAATTTAAATAATCTTTTAGTTGATAAGTAACAGGTCTAGTATTATTAACTTTGGTTATAGTAAAAATTTCAGTAGTCCAGTTAGGTGTATAACCTTTTTCAAAAACATGTTTATATTTACTTATTCTCACTTTATCGCCTATTTTTAATTTTTGAGACTTTTTAAACATCATCTTATCGTTGTTATTATAAATATTTCTTAATATTGATTTCTCGTTCGATCTATTTACATTTATTGGTTTCAGTGCTATAGTTCTATGTGTACTGTTGTTGTAGGAATCTAATAATTCATTTAAAATATCTATCCATCGATAACTACCTCTCGCTGTAAATCGCTTCCACATTTTGTTTTTTAAGGTTCGATTAAAACGTTCACAGATTGAAGCCTTTAAATTACTATAAGTAGAATACATATTGATGGAATATCTATTCATAAGTGTTTTGAATAAAGAATTGTAGAATTCGGTACCATTATCAACTTGAAGATTTTTTGGTATTCTACCAGATGTAGTAAATATTGATAACATTGCTTGGGTAACATTATTACTATTTTTTGTTTTTAAAGGCACAGCCCAACCAAATTTTGAAAAATTATCGATTACCGTTAGAATGTATTTATAATTATCGTTTACAGAAGCATATGATTGCATATCAACAATATCAGCTTGCCATGTCTCATCTAATCCCCGTATATCAACGTGACGTCGTTGATAATTTCTACGAGCAGCACGATGTAATTCTTCACCAATTAAAGTCTTGTAGGAGTTATTCATAATTTATTTGTATTTTCCAATGCTGTTAATCTTTGATCTATGTTTGTTAATGTATTAGAATGTGTTTTAGAAAGGTTATGATTGATGGTAATGTCTTTTTCTAAATTCTCTTTTACTGTGTCTAAGTGAGTTTTTAAATAATAGTATATTTGTTTCATTTTATTATTATCGATAGTCAACTGATCAAATCTTTCATTATATTCACGTCTTATAATATTTATTTCATTGGACAATAATCCTGTCACAATTTTTAAAGATACACCATCACTGTCTCCTAAAGCATCTCCCACATTGCACAATCGTTTATTTTCAATATCATAATTCCCCTCAATATTAATTTTAAATCCTTCTCCTTGTGGTCCACGGCGTCCTGTTGAAGATTTAGATAATTGACGTCCAAATACGTCTACACTCATTGTACTTCCTCAAGATACTTCGAGAGAATGATTAAATAGTTGATAAATCTTGTTAATAAATAATGTTAGCTTCACGCAATTCCTCTAGGATTGAAATTATTTCATTGGAATGGGTGACATAACCGCTAGCCGCTCTTGATGCTAATAGAAGTCGTAAACGATCTACCAACTCATTAGGATTATCCCAATACACATAATTGAAATTCAAACCAACTCTAGGAGTTGACATATTGGTGGGTAATAAGGTATTATTGTTAGAAACCCCACTACCTATCTTTTCATTAGCGAACCTCGAAATTATGTTAATATATTTTGGGGTATTGTTTATACGGAGAGCACCATCATCTTTAAAATGTTTACGATGCGCATTAGTAGCTGTAATGATTTCTGCGTAATTTTCAATATCACTATCTATTATAGCATTATTGTTAGGTACTTTTTTGAAAATCAATTCTAATAAACCAACTGTAGCGGGATAATTTTTGTTTGCTATTAGAATTTTGTCTTTTTCAAAATAGATAGGTGTATTTCCTAACATTAAGCGTTTTCCCTTTAATTGTCTCACACCATAAATTTGATCTAAATCTTTATGATTTTTAGATTTTAATAAAGATAAATATGATAAAATACTGTGATTTGGTTTTTGTAAAGAATCGTTTTCTTCTTCTTCTTCATGTTCTTCTACGTCAAAGAATGAATCATCATCATCACCATCGATATTAGTAGTTTTTTCATCTTTTGAAGTTGTATTCATGGATTCTGTTTCTTTTTTATGTGTTACATAGTGCTCATCATATTTATTATTTTCTTTATGCTCTTCTTCCTTCTTAGGTGCAATATTCGGTGTAGTGACACTAATTTTCTTTAAAGAAGTAGTCAAAGGTCTAAAGACTTCGTTTAAAGTGTTTTCTGTGTTTTTTCTATGCAATTTCAATAATTTATGCTTTTTTCTTATCACATTGCCAAGCTTTCTGATTTTACGTAAAGTGTCCTGTTGTTTTTTAATACTTTGAACTTCCATGGTGTTTGTGTTTAGTACGACAAACTGCAACTGGTTATAACTAATGTGGACTCTTTATATTTATAAAGGTGTCAAACCCTTTCCTATATCGACCGTTTTCTAAAGAACTCTCCTTATCAATGACAACAAAGCTATATTTTACGTTCCAACATTTAAAACATAGTTTCTTAAATTCTTTAAAAGTCATGTCACTATTTACATGCTCATCGTAAATGTGTTTTAAATTTAAATCATCTTGTTTAAATATTACTAATAAATTAGTATTGTCACGAATCAAATGCTTAGGAACACAACAGTAAGTTTGTGAAAGATAAAAACAATCAACATCTTGATGTCTCCCCATGCAAAAGTATTCCTTTACATTATTCTGTTTTTCACAAACAATATCATCAAAAATAATGATGGAACCAGGGAGAATATCTTTAGGTTTCACTATTTCATCATTTTCTTGAAAAATATAGTAACCAATATCACTAACAGTAGCAATTACTTTCTTAAGAAGTTCGTATTTTAATTGATGTATGGATTTTGAATAAATGTAAATATTCGAAAATCTTAATCCATTCATGTGTGTAATAATCGCTAACAAAGCATTTGTTTTCCCACAGTTGGAGGGACCGCAAAAAATCGATCTTATGCTATTAGGTAATAGTTTACCATGTCGACGGTTTTTTTCTGATGTGGTAGGTACAATAAGATTATCAAGGTTCTCTACAGGTAATACGGTTTGTTGCTTTATGAACCTCATGATGTAGCAAACTGAATAAGAAATCATTTGTATATAGTTTATGTATATAAAATAAAAAACATAAAATATGGGTAAAAAATTTATTAGGTAATTGTTAACAAAATTAGAAAATAAAAATTATCAATCGGTTTTGAATACTTTTTTCTTCGTACACAATTTACAATACGCTTGCATGAAAAGTGGACTATCGAGTTCATCTTGATCGTTTGATGTATTATCACCGTAAGAATGAATAGTGCAAGGAGTATAATAAGGCTTCACATCATCATTATCCAACACTGATTTGGGTAGTCGATCATTATGATACAATAAATGAATGTAGTGACCATAACGTTTGATTAATATATCTATAGGTATTTTTTCAATGTCTTTCTCACATAAATTGAATATTTCCATTTTGATTTAATATAAAATAACACACAACCACTCTACTTTACAACAATTTGCGTACTGCGCTGCTGATTGGATTGTACTCAATTATTCTATCGTGTATGATTAAACAATAAGCAGATGTTTGCAGAGGAAATTGTTTTTCTGATTCAAATTCTATACGTATGTCTACAGGTCCTGTTTTTAATGTTTCATTTTGTTTGGAACAATCTAATACAACAAGTGGAGCCATTTCCTTGAATTCCTTTTTTGACAATAATGGTTTACACCTGTTCTTGTCAAAGTAAGAGCTTTGAAATTGAGCATACATATCATACAACAGTGAATATTGGTTTCGTTCGAAATCAATATTAAGGTTAACGTAAGGGTATGTTTGAGAATTTAAATACAATTTAACGTCACGAATGTCACAATGATCGAAGAAACTTGCATCTTTTGTGTGTATATTCTTTCGACCCGTTTGGAATCCTAAGATAACGTATCGAGGTTTCTCTAGTTGTGTAGATGTTTTTACAACCCATACATGGTTTGTAGTCGTAGGTAATAATGGATATTCATATAGTTCCCAAGTCCGAAAACTTATTTGTATAGGAGGATCTTTGACGATATAATTAAGTAAATTTACTTTTGCAAAGTCGGACAATTTAACATATGGCATTAACCATTCTATTTTGGAAATGGATATTTTTACATCTTTATCAACATTTTTTTCTGATTGTACGATCGCATTTACGTCTGTATTAGCTCTGGTAAGAATAAGTTCATGTTTTGCATTCACTATTACTCTATTATAATCTTCTGCAAACCCGAGTAACAAATTGAGTGGAATCGAGACATCAAAATATCCTTTGGTATCAACAATGTCCTTAGTTGTATTTGTGTTCCATCCAGCATTATCAAGATATGTAGTTTGATTTGGGCTAGCGGAAATGAATGTTTTTATAAGGCTTGTTAAACCAACGTTTTTATTGCGATCAATTTCAACAGCATTTAACTCATAACGTAATTCTTCAAACAAAAAGCATAATCCCATATTTACGAGATTCGTGTTAACGCTAACCTCACCATTGCTCTTCATAAGTTTTCCGGTAAGATGTAGAAAGCTTTTGCTGGGTAGTATACAAGCATCTTGATGTTGAACAGTAATGCGAATTTCATCATTGTTGTTGAAAGTGGTTAATGCATATGGACGATGAGCATGAAACTCGTAATGTTCTATTGATTCATCGAATAATACACTTTTTTGTATATTTAAAATTTCTTCTTGTTCTTCCATGGTAAAATGCAGATTAAACAGAAAAATTTAAGTTTTATTTTGTTTTTATTGAGTTTGAAACAAGTCTTAAGCCAAGCCCTTTTAGAAATTGTATGTTCCGATGTGTTAACCGATTCAATGGTCGAACTCGAGTGGGTGGATAAACCCATTTTCTGTTGTTATTATATGAATAGGTTTTACTGTTATAAACCACACCCATTCTATGCTATTGACTTAAGATGTAATCGCACTGTTATAATTTCTCCTCGGAAATTTACTAGATCTCCGTCTTGATCGACTATTTTCAACTGAATATTATGTATTGCCTTAACCATAACAGGAAGATAAATGACTTGCGATGGTACTTCTACTATTTTATATCCAGGTGGAACCGTGGGGAAAAATTCGTGAATAATGTGAGCTTGATTAGAATTAATATACGCCCCTCCTGTTATGTTACATTCTACTCGCAAAGCGTTTACTTTGATTATGGAAACAGGTATATCTGATAAATAATCAACGTTTGGATCTAGAATTCTAGGAGAATATCCTAACAAATTTCCCAAAGAATCTTTATGGGTAAAATCAACTTTTTTACTACATCTCACTTTACATCGCAATTGATTTTCATCAGGCTTTATCGATATGAAAATATTAAATTTATCTAATGCATCAGTTAAATATTTTTCAATGTTTTCGATTTCGTAACTACCTGGTGGAATTACAATAACTTTGTCATCGATATAGAATTTGTTATTTCTTTCATCGATATTGGGAATGGAATTAAAAGTCAAGAATTCTACTAAACCAAGCACATAGTTTTTTGATGATAATTCAATAGGAGGAAAATATTGTGCTTCTAAAACGGGTCCAACACCGCTTAACGTTAATGTCCATGATTCACTCATGACTGAATCTATAATGAGTTGACGTTCTGATATATATTTAAGTTAAATTATCACTAAGAAATTTAAGACACAAATGTCCACAATTGAATGTATTGAAGCTTTGATATTTTTTATAATTGTATTTTACATTTTGCACTTTTAAATATGATAATAAATTTGATGGAGGTGGTAAATTTCCAAAACTATCAAAATAAAAGACACAATTGTTTTTTTTCTTATAAGCTACCCAGTGAGTTCCAGGACCATCTTTACTATCTAAGTTTATTATACCAGATTCATATGTCCAAGGAGGTGAGTTAGGTAAATCATTTCTCATAAAAACACCTCTAAAGTTAGGAATATTTAAAATTCTAGCATATTTTGTTAAATCAATATTTGTAAGAGCTCTGTTTGGTAGTGTTAATAGTTTTTTGAAGGTTTTATATAAATACCTAAACCTTTCTTATAAGGTTTAAGAAACATTCCTTTTCCTAAAGATATCGCTTCCATTTTTTCATTATGTCTTTTTTGTTCTTTAAGTTGTTCTACAGCATTTTTAGCATTGTTGACTGCTTTCGCGATTCCAGCAGCTCCACCAGCCAAAGCACCTGTTGCACTTAATCCAGCAAAAAGTGGTATTAAAAAAGGAAGTACTCCACCAATTTTTTGTGGCAGAGGTAAAATTCTAGGACAATTGATATTTTTTTTCCCTCCTACTTGACGAA
This sequence comes from Luffia ferchaultella, assembly GCA_949709985.1. Lineage (NCBI taxonomy): Eukaryota > Metazoa > Arthropoda > Insecta > Lepidoptera > Psychidae > Luffia > Luffia ferchaultella. The sequence goes on from OX453241.1 coordinate 7,697,801, forward strand.
TCACTTTACGAACACCATTCAGTGCAGATTTTATAGGATCAGATCCTTTAGACATAGATGATTTAGCTATTTTAATAACATGCTTGAAAGGTTTCTTTGATCTTTTAATTTTTTTCTTTGTTTTATTTTTATTTGTGATACCAAGACCTAATTTTGACTTGGCACCCATCGCGGACGCAATGCCTAACGCAACTGCTCTTTCACTCATTGATGCATCTCTATTAAATACTCGTTTCATCGCTTTTGATGCTAGCATACGATCAGCCTGATTTCTCATATGAACATTATCTCTGTTTTTCGAATACGCTATATCATGTTCGCGACAAGCTGAATCAAGTGGATTAATACCCATATCACCTCGTGCTAATCGATCTTTGAGTTTAGTTCCAGGACCGCAAAACTGATAACCGGGTACATGTAGCTCAAACGGTAATTTATTCAGCATATCATTGAAAAATCCAAAACCTTTTTTTCTCTTTCGATAATAATATTTATTATTATTATTATTATGGTGAATCATTATTCAGCATAAACGTTGTAGTCTCTTAAAGAATTATAGGGTTATGAAATAAAAACAGAGATGAACTCAGTAATATACTTAATTTAATGGTAAAAATACATACATATTTTTATAGATGTACACTTTGGTTATAAAAAATATCAGATATATTTGTACATAGCATACTTAAAATAATTTGTAATGTCCCCAAGGCAATGTGTTATATTTATCAATTATTAATCTTTTATCATCATTAGCATTCAACACGGATTTATTTACTTCTTGCGAGAATATCGTGTGTTTGATTGATTTAAATACATTCATACATGAGCGCAATGTATTGTTAGTTTTAAGAGTAGATTTGTATTCGTCTGTAGTTAAAAGATTTAACACTGCTTTGCTAACTCCCTTTGCCTTTTTGATTTCATCGTTTTCGGTTTTTATACAATATAGTTTAGATCTTAAACCTACAAATTCATCAACGATTGTCCCTCCTAATTCATCTTTAAACAGACCTGGTACCTTTTTATTTACTAGTGGTAAATCATAAATATTGTTCCTACTAAAATTGCTTGTATCAAATAATTCAAGATTTTCTTTTAGATCTTTATAAATACAATCATTTGTAGGTATTATGTAATATAATAAACTGTCAGTGTCGGTGTAGCACAGTTGTGCTCTATCCCCATATTTTGGTTTAATAAAAGAATAGTGAAAGCTATAAAGATGGGATTTACTTAATTCTAGTACAGTAAATCCTATGTATATAGGACGGTCAAGTAAAATTTCCGACTTGTCCATCTGAACTGCTGCGAAATTTTCAGAAAAAATTGATACATTATGAAAATTTGGTTGAGCAATCAATTTTTCAGCACCTATGTATTTATTTGTGTAATTTTTTTCATCACTCCATCGATCAACTAATTTTACAGATATTTGCTTCCGCTTGTTTTCTAAAGTTTTTCCAAATATTGAATTATTGAACAATTTAAAAAAATCTTGTTCAAACGTAGATTGTGAGGATTGACGCAAACTTGTATTCAAATCTATATATTGTTTTAAATAATTACTTTGTTTAAATGAAAGAATTTTATGAATTTTATTCAATATCAAACCATGATTTAAACACTGTTTTAAATGCATATAATGAATAACATAGTGATATTTATTGTACAGATTTGCGATCAATTTATAAGTCTTTCCTCCAGGAGGTTTCATTTTTTCTGGTGCAAATGGTAAATCTTTGTGAGAGTCATGTAAGTCCTCGTTATAGATTAAATCAACCTCTAATATAAATCCAATGTCTGAATTTTCATGACATGAATCTATGTCGAAAGATAATAATTCATCACTTTGTAAAAGTTTGAATTCTGAAATCGGTAAGTTTTTCATCATCACGTATCCATATAAATTATTACAATCTAAATATAAAAGATAAGTATTTGGTCTATCTTCCCTGTAGTCTTCAGTATAAATATTATTAGCTTTTGCATATCGTAAAGAACACTGTGATAATCCGCCTCGGATGCCTTGTTCAAGCATTTGATATATTTCAATGTCAGAAATTAATTCTAATTTTACACCAGTATTTAAAAGCATTGCGTCCCAGCTAAGACTAGGAGCGGTTACATAAAAAGCTGCATCTAGTTTATAATTTTTTTGGCAAACAGTACGAAAATTTTCAAATACATCACATAATAATAGAACATCGATCATTAAATATAAATCAGTATATTGTCCTAAATTGCATATGGAAAATTTTTCCCATACATCAAAAGCATGTTTATAATCATCGTCTGAAATATGATTTGATGTTAAAGTATTATAAAAACTTTGTTTCGGTGGCAATACTGTTTCATTATATTTATCTAAACTATCCATATATTCGTACGGATACACTCCCTTACGGCATGCTAATCGAAATTTATTTTTATCAGAGAAAAAGCGTCTGAGATTCAAGAATTTATCATACTCTAATGTTTTAGATAATTTATCTAAACTCGTGTTGAGAAAATGACAAGAATCAACAAATCTGAGAGGAATATATGACTCACGAACATCGTATACATTTTTTATGAATTTAGTAAAAGAAATATATTTTTCTTTCCCTTTAGGTATCACCTCTATCCTGCCATCAGATTCACTAAGCTCTTTTATAAATAAATGACAATCATACCCCGCTAAGTTATGAAAGAAAAATGGAATGAACGTACAAGTCTTTAAAAGCAAGTTACAATGTGAGTGTACTGCGCCTCTGTATACGCCTGTTCTGTGACAGTGATCGCGAACTACATCACCCAATAGTAAATTATTACATATATAACAGTGAGTGGCGCTATTGTATTCAATTTGTTGTTGCAATGATAACGGAATCATTTTTTTCTTTTCAGTCGTATTAATTCTATGAATTTCGTTAACATGTTCCGTTAATGACTTTACAAATATATGAACGCAATCTTTTCCTCGATATGAAATGAATTTATTTAAACTCGAATCATATGCACAACATATATAATAAGCAAATGCTATTGGTACGTGTCTTTTTGTTAATTTTGTGTATTTAGTTTCACAGTTCTGGTTGTTATTAAGAGGTAATAACATAGTTTCGAAATCACCATAGATAACGAAAGGAATACGTTGCAATCTCTCGTAGTGAGTGAATTGTAAGATTGTACCAGGTCTGGGCAATACCGTTTTAATTCGAGCACAATTATGCATCTCCATACTATCATATGAGGAAAAAAATAACATACACTCATCACAAAAATATATTTTGCCTTTATGCCTCGTTACTTGGTGTCTAATAAGCCGTTCAAAATCTTTTATTAAACAATAATGCCCATGTTGAGAATTTTCTATATATAATAAATTAATATGGTTTATACTACGATATTCTGTCTTGTAGAGCGGGCCTACAAGTTGATTTTTTGAATCTAATCCGTAAATATTTACTGTAAATGTTGGATTATTCATTTCGAATATCTTTATATCTCTATTAGTAGGAGGAAAATTCATCCCATCTATTTTAAATATTTGTTTGTAATCTGGATATGATGCAGTGCGTGTACCATTTTTTTTCACTGGAAATAAAGATGCAACTGCACACCATAAAAAACAATGAGAGTCAGTGTTTTTAATGTTTAAACAACTTTTCGTACTCTGAATATTTTTAGGTAATGGTATGTAAGAACCCCCTCGTAATGGTGTGTATTTATTTATATTCATTTCAAGATGAGATACACTGGAAATAAACCAACCCGAATCTTTTAATTGAAATTCGCTACATTTCCGAATGAGTGTAGCTTTAACATGGTTATAATATTCATTGATATCAGTATTGTGATAAAATTTCTTATACTTCACTGTAAATGATTTCAACTCGGTCTTTATTTGGTGTGGTAAAGAATAATAACAAAACAATTCAAAATTTATTTTACAGCTATTATGTTGATGAAGAATATATTTAATTAACTTATTCACCGAAACTCGTACATCATTTAAAAAATCTTCTGGAAGTAAATACCTATCATGAATACCATCTATTCTAAAAGAAAGTAGTCTGTTTTTAAATGCCGAATTTATAAGCCGTACATTATCAATGTGGCTTTGTAACAAACAATTTTTTTTATGTAAGTTTGTTCTAAGATGAGCATAGTATATTTTCTTTGTAACATTTATACCACAAATATTACAATATATTTTATTCGTCATATTAATAAAATATCGTAGTGCACAATAATAAAATCAAAATATGTAGTTTTATCAGATTGCATCCAAAGTAAAAAAAAAAATAGGTAATACAATACCATATGTAAACCAAGTTATCTACTATTTACTTTGTAAGCATTGCTTGTTAATTTATACTTAAACCTAGAAAATCTAATTTTTATCTTTAATTAAAAAATACACTGATTACAATGTAGGCTTATATTCTATTACACGAAATACATAAAGTATGAAAATAACACGTTATTTAAATCAGTAAGTTTAAGAAAATAATATTTTACTTTTTCTTTTCAGGAATAAATTGTGCTTCAGATTTTGCAAATTTCTCTTTTATGTTCAATAAAAACGTTGCAAATATTTAAAGTCATCAGACTCTCTTTGTAATTTAATTTTCGTATTTATCAAAGCGAATTTCCAACGAGTATCATCTGGTAATTTCTCGATTTCGGACGTATAGTAAAGTTTTAATTCCAAAAAGAATTCTCCATTCGCATTGTTTTCAGTCTGTTTTGTCATTCCATTAGCAACTCGCTTCCATAAAATACCCGATAATTCAGAGAAAATCTAATTTTTACCTTTAATTAAAAAATACACTGATTACAATGTAGGCTTATATTCTATTACACGAAATACATAAAGTATGAAAATAACACGTTATTTAAATCGGTAAGTTTAAGAAAATAATATTTTACTTTTTCTTTTCAGGAATAAATTGTGCTTCAGATTTTGCAAATTTCTCTTTTATGTTCAATAAAAGACGTTGCAAATATTTAAAGTCATCAGACTCTCTTTGTAATTTAATTTTCGTATTTATCAAAGCGAATTTCCAACGAGTATCATCTGGTAATTTCTCGATTTCGGACGTATAGTAAAGTTTTAATTCCAAAAAGAATTCCCCATTCGCATTGTTTTCAGTCTGTTTTGTCATTCCATTAGCAACTCGCTTCCATAAAATACCCGATAATTCAGTTTTCTTCACACATATTTCAGTATCACTTTCGTCTCCGAAAAGATCCTTCATGAAATCGGTGCGTGTTTTCTTTAAACATTTCTTAGATGATTTGCGTTTTAAATTTTTAGATGTACTAGGTGATATCGACGATAAACCCTCATCAGAATCGAATATAGTTGGAAGGTTTCTATAACAAATAAAAAACAAGACCACTTAAAATAATTACGCAATATACAATTTTTTTTCCCAGTTCTATTACAATCGTAGAGGCTTTTACCTAAAAATCGAAGTCGTAGTTTTTATAGAAAATTAATTTAACACAATAATCGATGTAATGTAATCAGTTAAAATTAACGTAAAACACAAAATAACAAATGAGCATTTTCATAAAAATATAATGTGTATTTATAAAAGAAAAAAAAAAACACATATTTTTCCACTTCTATTATAATCATGCATGCTTTTACCTACGTAAAATCAAAACCGTAATTTATATAGAATGTTAATATCGCAATCAAATTTTAAACACAATTTTCAACGTAGTATAATCAGTAAAAAATTAGTGCTATAAAAACATGAAATATCTATTACAATCGTGGAGACTTTTACCTAAAAATCAAAGTCGTAGTTTTTATAGAAAATCTAATATCGTAATTAATTTAACACAATAATCGATGTAATATAATCAGTTCAAATTAACGTAAAACATAAAGTAACAAATGAGCATTTTCATAAAAATATAATGTGTATTTATAAAAGAAAAAAAAAACACACATATTTTTGCGCTTCTATTATAATCATGCATGCTTTCACCTACGTAAAAATCACAACCATAATTTATATAGAATGTTAATATCGTAATCAAATTTTTAAACACAATTTTCAACGTAGTATAATCAGTAAAAAATTAATGCTATAAAAAACATGAAATAACAATTGATTATTTTATAAAAAATATAATGAATATTTATAAAAGTTTGAAAATAATGTAATATACCTACATTTTTATACTCACATTTCAGCCATGGTACCACTGAAGTATTACTTGGTGCTTGGTTTTTGCAAGAACACTTTGTATTTTTGTTACTACTAGGAACTTCGCCTATCGTAGACTGGTGTC